>CAUYQG010239106.1:0-34145 GCA_963574415.1 Tarsius wallacei | reverse complement strand
ACGCCCGGCTAATTTTTTGATTTATTGTAGAGATGAGGTCTTGCTTGCCCAGGCGGGTCTCGAACCCACGGGCTCAGGCAATCCACTCACCTCAGCCTCCCAAAGGTGCAGGATTACAGGCTGAGCCACCGAGCCCGGCTTCCATGAAACCTATTTAACACAAAAGGAATTTTTTCTGATGTGAGTTAATAGAGAAACATTTTTAAAAAATGTTATTGGTTATAGTTGAAACATTCATATAGTTTAAAAGTTGGAAGGAAGAGAACACTGCAGATTCATTTTATTCTTCCAGCCTCCACATCACCACTTTTCTTACTTACTTGTTTAGAGTAAGCATCATTTTAAAATATGTATATTCAAAACTGTCAAGTGCTATGCTCACATTTGTAGGATATACACCAAAATTGGGAAAATACAGAGAAGATCAGCATAACCTCTGCTCAAGGATGACATACAATTTACAAAGCCCTTTACATTACAAAAAAAAAAAAGTCAAGTCTATATTCCCATAATGTTGAGTCACATGGAAGGTCAGTTTCTAGTTCTTTTACAAATGGCTGCAGTGTTTTCCATAGAGGTTGCACTAATTTGCTTCCTGAAGAATTGTATAGAGGCATTTCCTTTTCTCCACATCTTTGCCAGTGTCTGTTTTTGTTTTATCAATGCAGCCATGCTTACTGGAGTTAGGTGGTATGTAGTATGTCAACAAGGTTTTGATTTGCCTTTTTCTGATGATTGGCCAGACTGAGCATTTTTTCATGTTTGTAGATTGCTCTTATGCCTTTTTTGAAAGTTTCAATTCATGAGCTTTGCCCACTTTAAAAGAAATTATTTTGAAGATGTGTGGTACAATTCAGGATTAGGTGTACACGTGATCATTATACAGGTAAAATTTCAGCCTCCCTTTCATTCCCATTTTGTCTGATTTGAAATCAGGTACCTTGTTATGTGCCCCCTCCCTAGCTGTTTTCAGCTACTGTGAATCCCTTGGCAAGCTTGGCATTGGGTGGATTGTCTGTCAGAACCCACATGAGCCAGTGGCATGATATTTGCAGTGTCTGGGGTTGGGGATGTGACTTTTCTCGGTGTTCTTGAAACAAGAGGAAGGGTGAAGACCATATTCTGGAATGGTAATCTGTCTTGTTGCCTAGGTATGGCACTCTTGCTCATCACTTCTGGGCATGGACTTCATACCCTTTGGTCTATGACTGTTGCCGGCGTGCAGCTGGTTCACCTGTTTCTTGCTTAGAGGATTTGAACTTCATGTGCCACCCATGGGAGCTGAATGATCCAATGTCTTTGATGTCCTGTGATTGGTCCTTATCCTTTTTAAAAGCAAGATTCTATCCATTGCTCTAAGGCAAAATGCAGTCCGTAATGTTAGAATTGGGGACCATTTTTACTTAACAAAATGGACCTCCCCATTCCCAGTTTCTTCAATTATGTTATGTTGCACAGAAAAAGTGACTAATAGTTTATGCGAAGGAACCCACTAGTACTAGCCTGAGGCTTCATATTCAAAGTTTTATTTGTGTTTTCAAAAATCACAGAGAGCATGCACACTCCATTGCTTCCAAACAGGTTTCATTTCTTTATACATTTAAATGGTTAATTTTGATACTGTCCTCATATGTTCAACTTTTTAAAAGTTTCTCGAGACTTTCCTCTCACTCCATCTCATACCTCCTTAAGTCCCCTTTATATTTTCTCCTGAGTGTCTTGTGACTGTCATCTGTGCATCACCCAAACACAGGTCTTCTTTGATCTGTGGCAGTTCGGTCCTAACTAGTATCCATTACTTATTCATTGTTTTCTCCCAATCCAGTCTTCACAGGAATAAATCTTTTAAAAAGTCATTATGAAACATTGAAATTAAATTGTAGTTGGAATATTGCTCATAAGTATTGCTCCAAAAGAAAATCCTTTTATGGCATTTACCATAAGACCATGTATGTGTGGGATCCTCTGCTT
The DNA here is from genome assembly GCA_963574415.1 of Tarsius wallacei. Lineage (NCBI taxonomy): Eukaryota > Metazoa > Chordata > Mammalia > Primates > Tarsiidae > Tarsius > Tarsius wallacei. Next base: position 32,174 of record CAUYQG010239106.1, on the reverse strand, counting down.
CTCCAGCCCCACATCCCATCTCTTTCCTCACTCTCGATGCTTCATATATATGGAACTAAGCCTAGATAATTCTGACTCATCCTTCTTTTCACTATGACTCCTGACATCATTAATGGAAGTTCACAGCCCTTTTCTATCAGCTTTTGTCTTAAAATTGAACTTCAAGTTCTGTACAGATTGAATTTGATGGCATGTTGTATGAAGACTAAAAGTGTGAAGTGAACTAATTGAATTCAAATTATTTCAGCGGTTGTGTATGTAATATTGGTAAGTTATTAATTGGTACTGACTAGGATGTTCACAGATACACAGAAGTCTTACCCATCCCTGGTATCACCTGTGCCTTATTTGTGGAGAACTTTACACTGTTTTGTTACATTGAATCTGTTTTTTAAGATGGGGAAGTAGCAAGGAGGAAAGTATAGGTACATCAGCAAGAGTGGAGAAACCAGGAAGACACTTCACTTTCCTTTCCTCTACTGAGCTACAACACTTTCCTGTCTGATGTCATTATTAAAGGATTATTTTAGCTTTGCATATTCGACTTATTTCATTCAGTGTTGATATTATTTAAAGTACTATAAAAAGGAATTATAAAGACATGTAACTGTTTCCAGTGATGCTTCTGTACATGCAGTAATTTAGATAGATGCACATCTTGTGGTGGTGAAATGTGGCACTTGTTTCCTGTCCTTGTGGATATCACCCAAGGAAAAGCAGCCTCACATCTTGACAGTCACTTTTCAGGGACACCAGAATATGAAATAGTGCCAAATTATATGGTAAGAAATACCTAGGAATTCAAAGAAGGGAGAAATGAATCCAGATAGAGCTTTTGAAAGAGGCTTTCTAGAAGGTTAGTGACTTCAATTAGTTATCCAATGCTTCTTTTAGATGAGGACTATAATTCATCCATAAGAGGCCAAGTCTTTGCAAGAAACTTACGGGAAAGATTGTATGCCTTGTAAGTAACTGTTTGTACTCGGAGACATCTCATGAATCACCTACCAGCAACTGGGCCATATTTTTTGGTGAAAGAGTGAAAAATACATCACTTCCCACTAAAGACTATAATATCGACACCAATTGCGTTTTAGTTCTAATAGTTGGCTTATCATGGAATTTGGGATATTGAGGAACTTAGGGTTAGGATTCAATTTTATAACATTTTTCTAACATGTGGTAAAGTGAAACAGTCACTGTCTTATTTTGAGATGTGTCTATTCACACTTTGCCCACTTTGTAATGGGGTTGTTCAGGTTTTTTTGTTCAGCATGTATGAGTTCCTAGGAAATTCTAGATGATAGGTCTTTGTCACATTTACAGTTGACACATATTTTTTTCCAAATCTGTGGGCTGTCTCTCTGGTCTCTCTCTTTTTTTTTTGAGTTGGAGTCTCACTGTTGCCCAGACTGGAGTGAAGTGGCCACTCCTGGCCACCGCAGCCTCGACCTCCTGGGCTCCGGCAATCCTTCCGCCTCAGCCTTCCGAGTAGCCAGAATTACAGGCATGCACTACCATGCCCGGCTGAATTTTTATTTATTTTAGAGATGAGGTCTTGCCAAGTTGCCCAGGTGGGTCTCGAATCTGTGGGCTCTGGTCTCTCTTTTATTTAGTTGGAATCTCACTCCTTTGCCCAGGCTGGAGTGCAGTCATTCGCCCATGGCCTCCCAAGCATTGACCTGCTGGACTCAGGTGATCTTTCCACCTTAGCCTGCCCAGTAGCAGAACTACAAGTGCATGCTACCAGGCCCAGCTAATTTTTGCCTTATTGTAGAGATGAGTCTTGCCAGGCTGCCCAGACTCTTCCTGAACCTGTGGACTAAGGTAGTTCGCTCACCCTGGCCTCACATCATGCTGGGATTATAGGCTTGAGCCACCACACCCACCTTCCCTACTCTCTTGATGGTTTATTTTACTTTGCAGAATCTTTTCAGTTTGATGAGGTCCCACTTGTCTATCTTATCTCTTATGGCAAGTGCACTTGGAGTTTTGATGAGGAATTGGTTGCCAGTTCCAATTTTCATAAGGGTGTCTCCTGCCTTTTGCATGGTTCTTATAGTTTGAGGGTTTATGTTTAGGTTTTTGATTCATTTAGAGTTGATTTGTGTGGATTATGATAGGTAGGGGTCTTGTTATAATCTTCTACATGTGGTCAGCCAGTTTTCCCATCACCATTTACTGATTAGGTTCTTCTCTCCCCAGTGGTTGGTAGTGGAGTCTTTGTCAAAGATGAGTTGGGTGAGAAATTGAGATTTTGCTCAATTTTTGTTGAATGAGTCTTGCATCTTGGGAATGAAAACTACTTGGTCACAGTGGATGATTTTTAAGTTGTGTTTTTGGATCTGGTTTTCTAGAATTTTGTTGAGAATTTTAGCATCTGTGGCCATCAAGGATATTTGCCTGTAGTTCTCTTTGTTATAGAATCTTTACTGGGTTTGGGTATCAGTGTGATGTTAACATCATAAAATGATTTGGAGAGAATTCCATCTTTGTCTATTGTCTGGAATACTTTCAATAGGATTGCCATCAGCTCCTCCTTGTATGTTTTGTAGAATCCTATTCGAAAGCCATCTGGTCCAGGCCTTTTTTTTTGTAGGTTGTTTTTTTATGCCATAGTCAATTTCCTGGGTTGTTATCAGTCTATTTAGGGTCCCTGTTTCTTCTTGTTTCAAACCTGGGGAGATTGTGTAATGTCAGAAATTCCTCCATTTCATTTAGGTTTTCATGTTTTTTTCCATACAAATGTACATAGTAATGTCAGATAATCTTTTCTATTTCTGTGTGGTCAGTTGTTTCTTGATCTTTTGCATTTTTGATTGTGTTGTTTTGGGCTCTTCCTTTCTTTTCCTTGGTCATTCCAGGGTCCAACAATCTTTTTTATCCTTTCAAAGAACCACCTTTTCTTTCCTTTTTTTTTTTTTGTATTATATTTTTGTGTTCTCTCCCGAATTTGGGCTTTCATTTTGGTGATCTGAATTCTTCTCCTGAATTTCGAGTTTTTGTTGTATTGCTATTCCAACTACCTTAGTTGATGTTTTAGGCTGTTACCTTATGATCTTTCCATTTTCTTTATGTGTGTTCACAGAGATATGAATTACCCCCTTAGTAGTGCTTTCATGGCATCCCAGAGTTTTTGGTAAGATGTTTCTTCATTTTCCTATGTTACCAGGCATATTTTAAATGCTGTCTTGATTTTCATGTTGACTCAGAAGTCATTTAGCATCATGCTGTTTAGTGTCCATATCTTTGTGTGCTTTGGGGAAGCTTTGTTGTTTTTGATATTTATTTTTACCCTAGTATGGTCTGAGAAGATCCATGACAGTATTTCAACCTCATAGAATTTGTTTATGCTTGATTTATGGCTGAGGATGTGATCTTAGGGTAGGTTCCATGTGGTGATCTTAGAGTAGGTTCCATGTGGTGTATATATTCAGAAGTTGTCGGGTGGACTTTTCTGTAGGTATCAATTATGTCCATTTGGTCAAGCCTCACATTGAGGTTTTGCATCTCTTTGTTGATTTTTTTTTTGATGATTTGTCTAGGATTATTTTTGAGGTATTTAAGGCCTCAGTTATGATAGCATTAGAGGCAATATCTTTTTTTAGTTTACCTAGAAGCTGTGTTTTGAAAATTGGTTCTCCTATGTTGGGTGCTTATATGTTTAGTATGGATTTTTCTTGTTGATAAATTGAGTTGTTTGTCATTACGTAGTGATCTTTTATATCATTTTGAAATTTTGATTTCTTAAAGAATATTTTTTCTGATATTATGATCTTGACTCTTGCTTACGTTTGTGTTCTGGTTGCCTGAAAATATGTTTTCCTTCCTCTTACCTGGAGTCCATGAGTGTTTTTCCTCGTGAGGTGAATCTTGGAGACAACATATTTGTTGCATTTCATGATATTAAATTCAGTTTTCCATTCTATGTCTTTTCAGTGGTGCACTTAGTCCATTCATATTCAGGCTAATTATTGAAATGTGAGAATTTATTCCCATCATGAATTGTTTTTAAACATATTTTTTTATTTTAAAATTGTGGGGTACAGTTAAGGGTTAGGTATACAAATATGCGTTATGCAGGTACCCTTGTTGATGAGGTGTGTCCCCTGTCCCCAGACAGATATTTGCTACCGTTAATTCCACCTCCCTTCTCCTCCCTGCCCCCCCATAGTTTCCTGCTACTGTCAATCCCTTTCTTATAGTATTACAATAGTTGTTCAAGGACCACTTATGAATGAGAACGTGTGATACTCAGATTGTTGATTCTGTTATAGTTCACTCAGTATTATAAATTCCAGTTGCATCCAGGTTGCTGCAAAATTCATGATTTTGTTATTTTTTTATGGCTATGTAATATTCCATTGTGTATATACCACATTTTTTTAATCAGTCCTCTTTTGATGAACAGCATGGTTGGTTCCATGATCGTGCTATTGTGAACAATGCTGCAATAAATATACGTGTGCAGGTATCTTTTTTATAGAGTGATTTGAGTTCTTCAGGGTATATTCCCAGTAGGGGGATTGTGGGGTCATATGGAAAGTCGATTTTTAGAGCTTTTAGGAATCGCCACACTGATTTCCACAGAGGCTGCACTAGTTTACACTTCCACCAATATCCCATGCTCATGGATTGGAAGAGTCAACGTTGTGACAATGTCCATCTTACCTAAGGCAATCTACAGATTTAATGCAATACCAATCAAATTACTAGCAACATTCTTCTCAGAGCTAGAAAAATCAATACAGAAATTCATATGAAAACACAAATGACCAAGAATAGCTAGAACAATCCTCAGCCCAAAAAAAAAAAAAAAAAAAAGGCAGGAGGTATCATATTATCAGACTTCAAACTTTACTATAAAACTACAATAATCAAAACAGCTTGGTATTGGTACAGGAACAGGCATATAGACTAATGGAATAGAATTTAGATTCCAGAAGCAAAACCTCAATTTCTCAACCAACTCATCTTCAACAAAACCTCTACCACCCACCACTGGGGAGAGGAGAACCTATTCAGTAAATGGTGCTGGGAAAACTGACCACATGGAGAAGACTCAAACAAGATTCCTATCTAACCCCATACACAAAAAATAACTCTAAATGGATCAGAGACCTAAATGCAAAACCTCAAACCATAAGAATCTTAGAAAATGCAGGAGACACCCTTATGGAAATTGGAACTGGCATTCAATTCCTGAACAAAACCCGAAACGCATGGGCCATAAGAGATGAGATAGACAAGTGGGACCTCATTAAACTGACGAGCTTCTGCAAAGCCAAAGAAACCATCAAGAGAGCAGGGAGACAACCCACAGACTGGGAAAAAATATTTGCCAACTCCGTGTCTGACAAAGGCAGATCATCTTGGATCTACAAGAAACTCAAACATGCTGAAAAGAAAAAACAACCCCATTACAAAGCGGGCAAAAGATATGAACAGACACTTCTGAAAAGAAGACATGTGAGCGGCCAACAGACACATGAGGAAATGTTCAACCTCACTAATCATCAAGGAGATGCAAATTAAAACTACACTGAGATACCACTTAACTCCAGTCAGAATGACCATTATCATTGACTCAAAAAAATAACATGCTGGAGAGGATCCCGTCATGATTCTTAAAGAGTTTGTTTTTGCTTCTGTTTTTGTTTTTTTTTTTTAATTTTTGGGTTGATTTATCCATGCTTTCTATTTCTTTCCTGCATACTTGGGATGGATGTTAGCATTCTTTTTTTTCTTTTTCTGGTTTAATACTTTCTTAAGTGTTTTTAGTATAGCTGGTTGGAGGTGGTGAAAACTCTTAGAGATTGAATATCTGGGAAGGATTTTTAATTCTCCACTGATGATGAAACTTAGCTGGGTAAGTAATTCTTTTTTGAAATTGTGTATCTTTGAGAACTCTGAAGATTGGCCTCCAATCTCTTATAGACTGAAGTGTTTATGCAGATTAGTCTTCTGCTATTCTAATTGCCCTTAGTAGTCTGACCTTTCTCTCTTGCAGCCTTTAGAATTTTTTCTTTTATAGCTATTTTGTGTCAGCACATTACTGTGTCTAGGTGTTGGTCTTCTTTTTTAATGTCTTGCTGGGGTTCTCTGGATGTCTTATGTTGGAATGGTCACCTCACTAATTAAGATGAGGGATGTTATTTTGAATAATTTCATAGGATGTTTGTTCTAGGGTGGTTTCTGTTTCAGGTATTCCAATCCAATCTTAAGTCCAGCCTCTTGATGTAATCACTCATCCTTTGATGGTTTTGTTCTGTCTTTTTAAGCTTAATTTCTATATTTTTAGCAGTTTGAGTTAGTTTCATATTTTGGTCCCCAAACTCTGAGATTCTTTCTTCTGCTTGGTTAATTCTGCTTTCAATGCTTATCAGTTTTGTTATTTATTTATCCACAGTATTCTTTATTGCTGTTATCTTCATTTTCAGCTTCTTCATTCTTTTCTCATCTCTCCTAATTTCTGTTTATTCTCTCTATTAATATATTGTTTTCTGGATTTGTGGATGAAACCAGTCATTTTGGAGATTCTTCAGTATTTGAGTTCATGGTCTATATTCTCAGTGGTTAAAATACCTGAGTTCTGTGTAGGACCCATATTCTTCCTTTAGTTTTTCCTCCTTTGTTTCGGTTTTCTTTTCACTTTAAAAAAGTCTCTTCTTTAATTCTGTTGTTCAGTTGGGGGGGATAGGTTTTACTTCTGTTTGCTCAATCTCCTTTACTTCTTTATCAGAAACAAACATTTTTGAAAAATGTGTGCTAGCATAAATGTGTCCTGTATCATCACCAGCAGTCTCTTTATGTCTTCTGAGAGGGCACATCTAAGTTGTTTGCTAGCTTTATGATATTCCCTCTGAGGAGACATTGGAGTGCCAAGTGTTAATTTGTTAAAATTTTACAATGTTATATGAAAAATTCAACACCATGAATCTGTGAAGCTTTTGTTACTTAATTATATATTTAACATCATCTCCATAGGAATTTTCTCATTTAGGCTGATTAGAAAATTCATTAAAAATATTAAATATCCAATACATTTCTGGAAAGCATTAATAATGGAAGAAAGGAGAATGTCAAGCTGTACCAGACAAGAAGCTAAAAAGTGTGTTGTTGGGAGGGATTTCTAGGGCACAAAATTTATTCTGTTAGATACTCCCAGAGAAGATACATGTATACATTGAGGAAAACCCATAGAAGAGCTTCACATATACTAACCTAGTTAATCTTTGCAACATTCTGCTGCTGATGAGTAGTAGTCTATGTCTTTTTTGATTACTAATTCTGAGTTAAGCCCAGAGAATAGATTATTACAATTAATAAGTAATTTTATAGGTGATGAAACAAGGTCAGAAATGGAATAATTGGGAGTTAAACACAGCTCTTTCTCTTGTGTTTTTTGGAGTGTAAAATATAGCTAACATAATATATACATTAAATGTACAATACAAAAAATGAATCATGTGTAACATAAACTGTGGACATTGTTTGATAGTGATGTTCAAATTTGGGTCATCAGTTGTAACAATTGGACCCCATTGATATGGAATATTGCTGTTGGGGAAGGTTGCTTGAGGTGTGAAAGGGAAAGTAAATATGGGAACTTTCGATTCTTTTGGTTCCGTTTTTCTATTGCCTAAAACTGGTCTACGGACTTAAGTCAATTTTTTAAAAAGTACATTGCAGGTTCTTGAATAGGCAGCTAGTTAAATGGACCGGAGTACAGAGTTCACAGATGAACCAATTACGTAAAAGAATTTTAGCAATAAAATCCAACATTCATAGGTATAGACATTTAGAAATATTTATAAGACATTAAGATGACATGAATTTCACTTGGAGATGGAGATACGGCGGTGAACTAAATGAATGTGGTCCCTTCCTTGTGGGAGTTTACAGTCTGTTTAGGAGACCAACTTGAAACAAACAAAAATAAATATATAGAAGGGAGTCATTTTTTTTTCTTCTAGTAACTCAGAAAGGATTGTAATCTAGTGTCTCTATTCTGAAAGAGTGAAAATTTCCTTTGAATGTCACTGTATGTTAGGGTCACTTGGTTTGAATAAATGCATAATCGAAGTAATATCTCAAGCACATATTTGGTCTTTTTTCTTTTTCATTCTCTGACAGAATTTTAAAAATTTCTTTCTCCAGAAGAATGCTTTTTCCTTTTGGATCTTTGGAATAAAACACGAGAACAAATGAAGAACTGGGACTGATTATTGATTTAACATATACTCAAAGCTATTATAGCCAAGAGATAAATGGAACCCTACATTGAAGACATGAATTTACGTGTATTATTTGGCAATAAGCTTGGTGTATGCTTAAGAAATTCACTAAGCATCCATGTTTTTTTAGCATTTGGGGCCATGATCAGCACTCTTAACTTTCTAGGGACCATAAGCAAGAAGCAAACCTTCCCCAAGGTGAAAATTTGGCATTCCTCATTTTTTTACTTAACTGGGAAAGTTAAAAATTGAACAATTTAGTACTTGAAACCAGGAAATTAAGCTACAAAATATTCTTGGCATAACTATCTTTCCCTACCCCACAGGTTGAAAGCTTATCATTGAAAGTATTTTGTTAGCAAATAGGTTTCCACAGAGGCTAAGAGAAGGCTAGGATTAGACATATTCTTTCCTTCTTGAGTCCATATCTGGCCACGTGCACTTTTTCTGAATACAGCAGCCTCCATTTAACCTCTTGTGCACTTCACTGTCAAGTCTCCTTTCCTTTTGCATGCCCATTTCTACCTACTCATTCCTGGCCAGGAGCAAAGATTCCTAGAAGATAAAATTACTTGATATGAAGCATTGGGGTATGGAAAACAGGCCCAAGCCAGAAGGTTGTTTGAGCCCAGGAGTTCAAAATTATAGTAGACTATGATCTCACTTATGAATAGCCATGGCACTCCAGCCTGGGCAACAAAGTAAGACCCCAATTTCTAAAAATTAGGAGAAAAGAAAAAGAAAAGCAAAGTAGAACCAGAGGTCTCCCAACCTATGAGCCCTCTAGGCTGTTTTAACTTCTCACTCAGGACCTGGACTGAGCAAGGGTTTTTCTGACTCAGAGACATGTCCTTGACACTCTTGAACCTGAACTGTCAGAACTCCTTTTCAGGATGAGGGGAAACTGTGTGGAGGGGCAATAAATATAAAGATAAAAGTCTGGAAGTAGAGCAGAGCCAGGAAATCTCAGAAAACTAGTCACAATGTTTTTTAGTATTTTATTATAAAAACAGGCCAGGCATAGTGGCCAATCTATATAATGTCACCATTTTGGAAGATCTAGGCAAGAGGATACCTTGAGCCCTGGTGTTAGTGACTATCCTAGACAACATAGACCATATCTCAAAAAAACAAACAAAAAAAAAACCTGGTGTGTTGGTGCATGCCTGTAGTCACAGTTACTTGGGAGACTGAGACACAAGGATTGTTTGAGCCCAGGAGTTTGGGACTGTGGTGAGCCATGATCATTCCACTGCATTTCAGCCTGAGCAAAGGGGTGAAATTTCAACTCTAAACACCAAAAGCTTAAAAGAACAGAAGCGTGAATAAATATAATATCTTTTTTAAAATAGTAAGACGTTTTTAAAACTCAAATGACCCTATCTTTTCTGCCCCAGACCCTGCAACTGCTGTGATTTTGATGTCCAAGTAAAAATGGATTGTCATCTCTGAGCTCCCTGTTAAGGAAGGCATGATGGTGGACAATGAGAAGTGCATATGCCTAACACCTGGAGCAGGCCAACAAGATTGTTCCCAACCTTCATGTCATGAAAGCCATGCGGTTTCTCAAGTCTGAAGGCAATATGAGGGAACCATTTTCCCAGAGACAGTTCTACTGGTACCTTAGCATCAAGGAAATCCAGTGTCTGCATGATTACCTTCAGCTTCTCTCTGAGATTGTGCCAGTTACCCTGCATTGCAGCTGTCCAGAGACCTCACCCCAAAGGTCTGGAGGGTGAGTGACTTGCAAAACTCATAAGAGAACAGTTGACAGAGACTCTTAGAGAGAGACTCTTAGAGTCCTGGGCCACCTTGTACTAACAAGAAAGCAGAGACTGGACCTGGGTAAGCAACCAGATTCCTCTTGAGAGGTGGATTTGGTTGTGGACATGGTCAACCACCTCAGTAAAATTGGAGGGAATTATTTTGTGTTAGTAAACTTGAAGCCAGAAAAAGAAATTAAAAATTAAAAAAAAATAAAAATAAAAAAATTGGTGATAGAAAGGATTCCAGAGAAATATAAAGGGCAAAAAGGCAGGACAACTAGGAAAAAAGTAATGCAAATGCACATATGAATTTAGGATATTATAAAAGGGATGTTTCAAATCAGTGGGTCAGATTTTTCAATAAGTTATGATTCAAACATATTGGGGTAAAATAAATAATTTCCCTGAATGAATCTCAAAGTGGTAAAAACAGATGACTCTAAGGAAGAGAGGAATTGGGGGGTGACTTTGAAATGTTGGTTAAACAGTGAAATTCCCCTTTCATATCTTTCTAATGTTCCATCATGTGAATCTATGACCTCTGAAATTCAAATGTATAAGCTCCATCCCAGCTTCCCTACGTGATTGCTCTGAATCTTGGGCAAGTTCTCTATACAGGCTGCTACCTCTTTATCTGTGAAATGGAGTGAACTTACCAAATGAAGCCTGGCCCAGAATAAAAACTCAGTAAATGAAAATTATTAGTGGAAACAACCCAGATGTTCAGTACTGATGAAGAGACAAGGAGATTTGTAATAATAATATAGTAGAATGCTATGCAGTCATGGAAAGGAACGAAGTACTGCCAATCACTAGAACATAGATACACCTTTAAACCATTAGGCTAAGTGAAAGAAGTCAGATTCTGAAGGTCACATATTGTGATTCCCTTTAGAGGAAATGTCCAGAAAAGGCAAATCCATAGTGACTGGTGGATGCCTGGGTCCAGAGCGAGGAGGAAATAGGTAATGACTGACAGATAACGGGTCCAGGAGTTTCTTTTGGAGATGATAAAAAGTTTTGTGGATCAAATAGTTGTGATGGTTGTACCAACTCATGAATGTATCAAACACCACCGAATTTTACATATTTAAAGTGAATTTTATGTAAACCATGTCTCAAAAATCATTTTAAAAAAGTAAAGTATTCATTTTCCAGTGGTGATGAGACACTGTCTCACCTTCCTTTTTGCCCCCTCAATTCTTTTCCTGTATTCCCCCTTCCACTGCCTCCAACTCTCTGTCCTTCCTGATATTCCTTGAGGTCCCCCTAGAAGCATTTTTGGGCCAGTGAGCGTCTGCATACTATGACTTTGGGGGCAACCCATTGGGCAGGCTCACCCACTTCTCTCTCATTTGTGGAAATGAATTCTCCAAACAGAGTTATTCAAACCAGGCCTGGCAGAGTAAGGCACAGAGGTTTACATGCAACCAGTGACAGTGGCTCTCAAGGAACAGATTGAGCTTGAGGTTTGTCAGGGATTGGAAAGGCCAAAGTTACCAAGTTGACTGACTCTAATAAGCACTCAGTTCTTTGGCTAGATTTTGGCCTCTTGAGCATCATTGGTAGACTTGGGATTTTTGCATTTATTCTTGACTTGATCAGAGGGACCCTTTATGACACTTGACTATTCCTGCATCCGATTCACCTTAATGGTTCTGGTAACTTGGATATGATTACTGTGGTATTTTTGGATTGGTCAAGATCTTTTAAGAAAGCAAAGAGCTGAGGGAGGTGAATATCATCTATCAGTGTGGTGACTTTTGCAAAACTGCTGCTAGACTCAATCCCAATTTTACATATCCCTTGGTTCTCAAGAATCAGGCTGTTCTTTCCTAGGGTGGCATTTTCAGAGTCAGGCGGCTCTACAAGGACAAGAGGACCAATGCTGGCCTGAAACTGGTGAATGCCAGTAATTTTTCAAGGGAGTAGTGGAGGATCTTTTAAAAAATATATATTTAATATGGTAGGCATCTAGAGGCTTTGACACTGTGGTTTTGATCTCATCTAAATTCTTATTCTCTGTGGCTTTGAGCTGGAGCAGTGGCAGGAGATTAGTAGAACAGTGGCCTGAATTTATCACTGAAATGTCTATTAAGTATTTGGATATTTGGTAAATATTAAGTATTTGGTAAGTGACTATTAAGCATTTAGGTATTTTTTTCTACTACAGGACATGGAAATTTCTGGGTTTGTGGCAGACCAAATGTCTGGCTTGAAGGTTGCAGTTTGAGTGAAGTTTCCATCTCCAACGACATTTCTATTACAACAAAGGAATCAAGAAAGAAGTTAGCTCTCCCTATGCACCAATGTAGCAATCATATACCTTCTAGCAGTGTAGCAATCATATACCTTCTAGTATTTGTGACTAACTCTTCTTAAGGACCATGGACAAGACCCTGTCTTAGGAGATTGACAGTGAGTGTTCTGGTTCATTCTAGTTGTCATGTGGTGTCATTTTCACTTAGTGTTTTTGTGTTTTTCAGGGTTGTCATAAGTCCAAAAGTGAAAATATTGTTAAAATATGAGATGTTTGATAAAGCCTCTCCTTTTCATAAAGTGTCTTTTCAATTCTCTTCACTCTCCTGAGAGAATAAGACTTCACCTTATGACTTGTTTAGAGAGTAGAATTATTCCTCATGACATATATAATCAAGGGTAGATTCTGACCCTCTTTGCTATAGACAGGATCTCTGAAACTTGGTCTTAAATTCTGGTGTAAAATAAGGAATATTAAAATGTTACTACCTGACAAGAATTCTGAAGTACCTTCAAAAGAGACTAAAGGAATAAATTAGGGAATGGAGATAACTACATTGTAGTGGTGCAGGGTAACTTGTCAGCTAGTGCAGCAAAAAGCATGATAACCCTTTGTGTGCTTTTGGGATTCTCTTACATGTAGCATAGATGACCATTATTGTGTACCAACTCCCAGTTACTGAGTATTCTTGTATTGAGTCTGAAAACAGAGAGCCTATTTTAACAGTTGTGGTTGAATTCAGGAACTAAATTCTACCTATGTGTGCACCCAATGGCTGTCATCTTCAGATTTGACCTGGTTTCTGAATGTTGAGTGTATTCCTCATCTTCTTACTCTCCATACTCATTTTGAAAACTTGTTTCTGTGATTGGTTGAGCAGACACAGAGTAGTTGATTCCAGAGATAGACCCTGGTGGTAGGATGTTTGTGGGCTGAATCTCCTTTAGCACCATCACCATATCTGGTTCAGGAGCAGAGATGCTATACCCTGGGCAAGGCACAGAGGCATAAGGTTATAGGTAGGGGGCAAGTTCTTCTGACAGTAGAGGCCTCACTGTACCTTGATTGTGGTAATTTATCTGGTCTTCTTCCTGATAGGGAAATGACAGGTTATGTTTCTGATTTCAAGTTTGAGATGGTGTCCTTGAAGAAGCATGGCAGACATGGATGTATACCAAGGGACCATGGCACTGGTATATTATATCTTATCATACTGAACTGTCATAGGCATGAAAGAACAACTGTATTTTGGTCAACGATAGTCATAGTGAAGTCACTGTGTGAATATATCTTCTTTGCAGTACTTCTTGTGATATCCCACTCAAAAATTCCATGGACTAGAGGCAGCTAATGTGAAGATCTGTCTAGGATCAGCAACCCCGGAGTGCATAGTTGTGCTAAAATGTTGGTAAAGGTAGGCACTATCCATGAGTGGCTAGAAGTGCCAGAGTCTGTTAGCAATATCCATGCTAAACTGATGACTGGAGCAGACACTCTGGAGAGATTGCAGATACTTCTGTTAGAGAAGCCATATTGCTCACCACAGGAAGAGCATGCTGCGTATAATTTGCAGGTCCATGGGAAAGTGGAAATTTGAAACTTTCTGTAGGAAACAAGAAGGTAATGGAAAAACCCGAGGGAATGTGAAGTTACCAGTATGTTTGAGAAGCAGCATTATGTTAAGGTTGTTTCAATCAATAAGCCTCTAACACCAATACTCAGTGAGATGACTGAAACCAGTTTATGATAGCTGTAAGTGCTGAAGCATTTTGGTCTTCTTTGGAGGAACTGATTTTGCATGCAACTGGATGCAAATGTGCACAAGACTTGAGTGGTCTTGTTCATACATTGTTCCTAGACTAGAATCAACCTTATTCCTCCATTACCTTTCCCCTGTGCTGGTAGTGAAATCTGGAGGTCTGAAGCAGCCTAGCCCCTCTACACTCTTGAACATGAGCAGCCAGAGCTCCTTTCTAGGATGTGGCTCATGACAGAGGAGAAACTGCCAAGAAGAATAACAAACACAAAGGAAAAAAGTCAGGGGAGGGAACAGTCTTGAAAGCAAAGCCACTATGTTTTTAGACAATTTATTTAAAAAATAGGCTGGGCAGTGTAGCTAATGCCTGTAATCCCAGCTCTTTGATAGTTTGATGGGAGAGGACCGCTTGAGCCCAAGAGTTTGAGAACAGTCTGGAGAAAGGGTGAGATTGTATCTCAGAACACATATACACAACACACACACACACACACACACACACACACAGACACACACACACACACACAGACACTGGTGTGGTGGGGCATACCTGTAGTCCTCAGTATTAGGGAGGGTTTGGCAGGAGCTTGATTAAGTGCATGAGGGTTGAGCCTTTGGTTAGCTATGGTCATGCCACTGCTGTCTAACCTTGGTAACTGAGAGAAACCCCAACTCAAAAATAATAAATAAATAAATAAAAATTAAACTTAAAAAGAACTGAAGAGCAAATGAACATAATGGGTGATGTCTTAAAAAAGAAGGAAAGAAATTTTTAAAATTAAAAGATAGTACACAGAAACAAAGAACAGAGTACCATATGTTTTCCTCATAAGTGAACCCTGAGCAATTATAATACTATAAGAAATGGATTGGCAGTAGTGGGAGACTGCTAGGGGTGGCAGGGTCATACCTCATCAACAAGGGTACCTGCATAATCCATATTTGTATACCTAACCCTGAATTGTACTCCACGCCTTTAAAATAAAAAAAAACAAAAGAAAATAAAAGAATTGTAGAGAAATGGTAAATATAAAATGCAAAATATCAGGACAATAATTAATACAGTAATGCAAATACATAGAGGAATATAGGATGTTATAAAAAAATTTAAATAATTGGGACAGCTTATTCAGTAACCCATTATACAATCAAGTTGGGGCATAAATGAATAATTTCCCTGGATGAATTCTGAAGGTGTCAAAAGTATGTGTCTCTAAAAGACAGGGGAAGTGGATGGCTTTGAAATATTGGGAAATGGGTGAAATTTGCCTTTTGTAATGGGTAAAATTTGCCTTTCTAATGTTCTGTCATGTGAATCTGTTACCTCTGACATCTAAATGCCAGAGATAACCTTCTAGCTCCTGTAATCTTTAGCACTTAAACTAGGTGAATCCTTGATATGTTCTACATATTTATCTGTAAAATAAGGTGAATTTAATCAGATGATGCCTGGCAGGAAATAAAATCACAATAAGTGTTACTTTTTAGTGGACACACCTTGAATGTCCTTCAGCCTGAGAGGATAAGCAAATGTGGCATATTAACACAATAGAAATATTTACAGTAATGAAAAGGAATGAAGTACTGATACTCACTGGGGCATAGATACACCTTTAAACCATTATGCAAAGTGAAGAAACTAGATACCAAAGGTCACATATTGTGATTCCATTCATTTGTATTGGAAGAAAAGGCAAATCCATTCTGGATTTGTGGAACGGGATGGGGTGCGAGCCCCTCACTAGATATTTGGACCTTTCAAGAAGTTTTATCTTGTGTGCCAGTATCCTACAGATGCTGTGTTCTGAAAGCCAGGTTGGCCGCTACAGGCACTTAAAAACACTGAGGATTTTGGGGACCCTAATAAGCTTCACTTTGAGGCCTGGCTCCTTCATATGTGGTGTTGACCCAAGTCCATCCCTGAACATCACCATCCGAGTATTACAGTGATACTGGCTTTGCATGTTGTAAATGTTAATTCAAGTAGTACTTCTTGCTGCCTTGTCATCATTGTTGAGTAAATGGTGATTTTTATTTCAGCCCCTGTTGTGAGTAGACCTCATTTATATGGCAGTTTAATTTTCCAGGATCCAGGTTATCAGCTTCCCTAGGATTACTGTGGGCCCTTGCCACTCTACTAGTAGGTTCCCCTGTGTTTTGTATTCACCATTCCTGGCTGTAATCATATATGGTTAAAGGAGCTCAAACCTATTGGAGATGTGTCCTAAATCTTAGATTTCCAAACTATGTACCTGGTAGGTCATGAGACATGAGGCCATCCTCCATGAGTGAATTTTTACATTTCCTATGGTCAACCTAGACTCAGCTTCTGTCATTTTCAACTTTGTCCAAATGTTTCCTTTCAGCCCTAAACTCAGACTCCGTGACTAACATCTGCCATTATCCCCAGTCCAGATTATTTTCATAACCCAAAAAATCTTACTTCCTTTTGCCATTCTAGACCTGGGCCAGGTTACTTCTTTTTCCTCAATTATTATCTTCTTTTCCCTCTTTGCTAATCTAATTTGCAGTTTCTTCTTTCTGATGTAGGCTTTGGTCCCTACCCTTGTCAAAGAAGACCACAGTTAACAGAATCTCAAACTCAAAACATATGTTTATCATTCATATACTAATCAATTCTATTATATTTTTTTATTAAGTTTGGAACATATTTAAATAAAGAAATTTGCATTTGTGTGTTTGTGGAAAACTAAACAATACCCAAAGTGGTACCAACAATCTTAGCAGCTTTTACATCGTGTAGCAATAGTATTGAGCAATTTTCATATCTCTTTCCCTCTCAACAAAACACTGCACTATCCCCAGAGAGGTGTATTTGGCAGCATTTTCATGCTCTTGTTAAGCCTACCTCTTCATGGCCTCACACTTTGTCCTCTGCTCTTCTGTAATGGGTGTTGACAATACTGGTTCAGGAACATTGGGGTTCCTTGATGCAACTGGTTGATGGCTGAAGTCTTGGAGTAGATCATGGTTTTGAGGCTTGATTGGTGACTGGAGCATGGTATCAGCAGTGAACACACGTTTATTGTGGAGAGAAGTGCATGATAATGTTTTGTAGAGTTCAGGCCTGAGTGTAACAGAGGGATAGAGGCTGGGCTGAAGTTGTCAAGCTACATTGGGTTGGCTAGGTGGACATTGACTGAGCTGGTCTGGCAGGACCTATCAAATATGTGTTGGTATGAACTGGTTGGGATGGAGTGACTGCAGTAGATTGAGTTGAGCTGGTAAAGCCAGGCCTGCCAGAGTAAGGCACAACAGGCTTATGTGCAGCCAGAGACTGTGGCCATCGAGGAGCAGGTCAAGTTTGAGGTTTATCCAGGGTTGGAAAGAGCAAAGAAACCAATTTGACCTTTCCAGGTGGTGGAAGCCCATACTTGGATGGAGATGGACACTCATTTGCAGCACTGCTATTGGGTTTCTGGGCATTGTCTTGCTTTTTCTCAGGACATTTACCCTCATGTGTGGTATCCAGCCATGGTTGGAGAACTGGAGAGGGCTCAGGTTTTTTGTTGTTGCTTGAGTCTCCCAGGCTCCAGCAAGAAGAGACTCCAGTTTTCTTCTCACTCTTATTCCCCAGTGAATGGAACACCTGCACAGACTTCAGCATATGCCTGCCTAGGCTGGTTTCAGACTTTTTGATGTTCTCTCGGCTAAAAACCAGGGAGTGCTTGGTACTTCTTCCTTGACTGTGTTTCCTGAATGCTTCCTCTCTTTAGAGTCCCTGGTCTTGTTTTCTCTGGTTCTATTCGTGTTTTTATGTCCATGATCCTTTGTTTTGCTAATTTTGCTGGATGTAGCTCTCTGAAGTCTGTTGTCAGAATGCTTGGCTGCATGTGCAGGAGGCCTGTCACTGGTTGTACCACTACGGAAAACCACATCTTCCTCTGTAAGGCACTCTGGCTTCTTGGGCTGGTATTTGACCTCTGGTGTTCCTTTATCAGGCTTGGAGTTTTGCGTTTGTTCTTCCTGACTTGATCAGAGGGACTCTTCATGACACATGACTTCTGCACCTGAATCACCTTGATGGCTCCCATGTCTTCATCTTTGTTTCCGATGGTAGCTTTGGGCTGGTCAAGATCTTTTAAGGAATCACAGAGCTGTGGAAGATGAATTTCCTCTGCTATTATAGGAATGTCTGAAAAACTGCTGCTAGACTCAATCCCATATTCAAGGGCCCCTTGATCCTCAAGACTCAGGCTGTTCTCGCCTAGATTGGCATTTTCAGAACCAAGCTGTTCTTAAGGGCTAAGAGGATCAATGCGGGTCAGAAGTTGGTGAATATCAGAAATTTTAAAGGGAGTAGTGGAGGATCTAGGTTTTGTAATGGGAACGTATAGACATCCAGAGACTTGGAAAGCTTGATTTTGATTTTACCCAGATTATCATTTGAATGTTCCTGGCTTGGAGCTATAGGCAGGATCAAGAGATTAGTAGAATTCTGGACAGGAGCTTTCCCTGAAATGTCTCCAAGCTCGGGTGATGAGCTACAATGAAGAATTTGGATATCTTTACTACTAAGGCACTTGGGGAATTCTGGATTTTGTAACTGACCTATAGTCTTGCTTGAAGCTTGAAATTTGAGAGAAGTCTTAGTCTCCTGGTATATTTTCATTCCTACAAAGGAATCAAAAAACAAGTCATCTCTGGTAAGTGAGATGCCCTTTCTACACACCAATGCAGCAATCAGGTACCTTTTAATGGTGGGCAAGCATTTGTGGCTAACTTGTTTTAATGAGCATGAACAGGATCCTTTATTAGGAGATAGGCAGTAACTGTTCTACTTCTAACTAGTTAATATTTGGTGTCATTTTATGTTAATTTTCGTAGTATTTCACAATGTTGTTCTATGTCAAATTAAAAGTGAAAGTAATGTTGAAATACAAAATGTTTTGTATATTCTGGTATTCTTATATTGTGTTCTTTCAATTCTCTGCACCCTCCTGAGAAAATATGAAGACTTCAAACCGTGTGCTATGTAAGATACTTGAGCTGCTTCTCATGACATCTATAAGCAAGGACAAATTGTAAGCTTTGGACAGGATCTCTGAACACATGGTCTTCAATCCTGGTGTAAAAGTAAGAAACAAAGTGTCCCTACCACTAGAGGAATTCCAAAGTTCTGTCCAAAGACACTAAAGCAATAATTTAGGGAGGAAAGTTAATGAGAGTGTGGTGGTACAGAGATATGAATCAGCTAGGGCAACAAAACACGGTCTTTCTTGGTGTGCTTTTGGGCTTTTGTTACTGTAGCACTGATGGCCATTATAATGTCCCACCTTTCCCACTTAGGTGTTCTTTTATTGAGTCTGTAAACAGACAGCAAGGGCAAGGGTAGTGATTGAAATCTGGGACTAAATTCTCTCTGTGGACTCACCACTTGCCAGCTTCTGATTTGACCCTCCTTCTTGTGCTGAGTTGCTCTTTGTACTCACCTTGCAAGTGTGTTTCTGTTATGGGTTGAGCAGACACAGTGTAGTAGATTTCAGAGGTGGAGTCTGGTCATAGGATATTTGTGTGCTAAACCACCTTTCCCTCAATTGCCGTTTTTGGTTGAGGAGCAGAGGTGCTATATTCTGGGTATGACACAGAGCCATAAGATTGTAAGTTGGGGGCTAGTTGTCCAGACAGTAGTGGTCCCACTGTGCCTTGATTGTAGTAATAGATCTGATCTTCTTCCCGATTGGGAAGGGACAGGCTATGTCCCTGATGTAGAATTTGAAGTGGTGTCCCCTGAGCAAGGCTGGCAGACATGGATGGATAAAGAGGGACTATGGCATTGGCATATGAAGTTTTATCATACTGGGCTGTCATAGACAGGGAAGGACCAGCTGTGTTCAGTTGATTGACAGTCATAGTGAAGTCACTGAGTGAAGATAACTTGTTTTCAGTATTTCTTGTGATATTCCACTCAAAATTCCCTGGATAAGAGGCAGCGTAAGTGAGTATCTGGCTCTGGGCAGCAACCTCAGGCAGCATAGTTGTGCTAGACTTTTGGTAAAGGTAGACGCTACCCATGAGTGGTTGGAAAGAAGTGCCAGAGACTGTTGGCAATAGCCATGCTGAGCTGACAGCTGGAGCAGAGACTGGAGAAGTTGCAGACACTTCCTGTTAGGGAGGCAGCATTGCTCACCACAGGAAGAGAAAGCTGTACAGAAATTGCAGTTCCAAGTGAAGATGGATTTTAGAAATTTTCTATAGGAAACAAGGAGGGGATTGAAAAACCAAGGAGAGTAATAAGTCCCTCCTGTTTTTTAGAACAGCATTATCTTAAGGTTGTTGCAATCAGTACTCTTCCAATACCAATATTCACTAAGATACCTAAACCAGACAGTTTATGGAACCTGTAAGTGCTGGAAGAGTTTGGTCTCTGTGAGGAACTGATTTTGTGTGCAACTCGTATAGCAGGCAGATGTACACAAGACCTATGTGTTCTTGTTGATCCATAGTTCCTAGACTAGAGGCCACCTTCTTGCCTTGTGTTTCCCCTGAAACTGCACTTGTATTTGCTTGTAAATGTTTCCCATTCTGGAATCCTTTTCCAAGTAGGAGGTTTTGAGAGAAATTGTGTTTTAACATTTTCATTTATGTGTGAGAAAATGAAGGCTCAGAAAGGTCAGATGGACCAGGCCAAGTTTAATGTGAGTATCTTATCAGCTTGCAAAACCTGACTTTCTTGCCAAGACTCTGCTCTGAGCAAAGACCAGCAAGTTGGAGAAATAGATCTTTCAATATTGACACTTTTGTGGTTTATAAGCCAATAGCAGCAGCTCTTACTATTGTCATCTTAGTGTCTCATTTTGCTGAAGCAGGTCGCATGCTTTTCCTAGAGTTCACATTTAACTCAGGCAACTTAGTCTAACAGGTCATTATTTACCAAAATCAAGAGTGAATTCTAATTCTAGGTCAATATAACTGCCAGAGAATTAGATCTCAAGAAATGTTTTTTTTGAGAGAAAAACAAATTATTTAAATTCTGACCTTCAGGATACTAATTTGTGATGTGTTTCTCATAATAATAACAATCATCATTGAGAGATGAAATAAAGTGATATATTGCATATGATTAATATAAAGGGAGACAGTAACTCTGGAAATTCCAAAAAGAAATTATGAAAAAAGTTTAATACCAGAGAAATATAAGGAATAATTTGGATATTAATGAAAATGAGGGTCTGTAGCAAGCATCAAAGTATAGTAAATTACTAATAAATGAACTTCTGTTATGTATATTGGCCATGTTATAAAATTGAATACTCTCTATTTTAGTGAGTAAATGAACCAAGGAGCAACTCACAACAGCAGGTGATTTGGAATGAATTTCTAATCAGTACACACAGACAGTGAAAGTACTTTAGTAACACATATGTAGCAAGCTGCATTGTACAGTAAATATGAGTTCCTAGGTAGCCATAATATATGTAGACATATATTTCAATAAAACCTGGCACAAAGCAGAAAGCAAAACCGTAGGTGTTAAGGAAGTCCTCTATTGAGCTCATTCATCATCCATGAATATTATCCAGCAAGTGACAGATATTAATTCTAGTAAAAATGGACATTTAAGTTAACATAGTCTAAGAAACAGAAAAGAGCATTCAAGAGGTAACTTGAAGTGTTGTCCATTTATCCTCAAAACCTAAATTGTAACCGTCTTTAGCATTCAGGAAAGTATGATGCTCAGAATCTTAAAGAAACAATCGTAGCTAGAATCTAATTAAAACACAATTTATAACGTGGGGCCAACCTAAAGAACTCCTGAATATTATTTTAGATGCATGTGGAATTAGAGATTTGACTTTGTATTCTTAAACAAGTCTTTCTTGTTATTCTAGGTCTAAAAATAATTTATTGTTAATCAGTATGTGCTCTGTTTTATTGCTAAGATGAATAACAAGCTATACTTGATTGTTGCTAAGATGAATAACAAGCTATACTTGAAACCTACTATTCACAAAGAATCTGTCCTTGTGGTGACATAAGGGATGATCATTTTTAAAAAGACTTAATTTAATTGGTAATAGATCAAGCATTTCTATAATTTAAATATCGGAGTAAATAGAACACTGAAAATTGAGTTTCCGTAAACTTCGACAGGATCACTTTCATTAGTTTAGAGAAAGCATCATTTCTAAAACATATTTCAGTATGTTTATATTCACAGTGGTGTAGTGTCATGCTTTCTTTGGCAGGACATATACTGAAATTGAAACTATACAGAGAAGTTTAGCATAGTCTTTGTGCAAGTGTGACAGGTAAAATCATACTTAAAAACAAAACTGTCAATTGCCATCTGAGTTCACATAGGCCATAGAAAGAAACCAAACTGCTGAACATTACTTTTATGATGGGCTTCATCTTCTCAAGAAACTCTGAACTAGTCTTAGTTTCCTTCCTTGTCTTTTAATCTAAATATCTGCTAAAACCAATGTCATTTTCCCTTCCTCTGATTAGGTTTGCACTCATTGCTGTTTCTGTTTTAATTTAAACTATTTGGTTGTCTTCAACATTCCATCCTAAATGACCTCTTTTTTCTTTGAATACCCCTCTATGTCCTTCCTTCTTATATTCTTATTTTCTGCATTTTGTATTTCTCTCCAATGTCAGTTCCTGTTAGCCGGTGCTTAGTGAAACTGTCCCAAACATCTGTAACCCATAATGTCAGTCTCCTTATAATCCAATACAGTTTGTTCTCTCTCCCTATTCTCTCTTTTGACCTAGTTGAAATAGGAGTTTGAAAACTTGTGAATATTACTGTTTCAACACATAAAATACTAAAGTTGAAATATTAGTTGACTGAGAGTATAACTGATGAATCATCTTGGTACTTATTGCTAGTTTTCTATACCACTTAGGTTTTCTCTGTTTTTTTTTAATGCCCTTAACAAGTCTGTGATTTCATTGTTTACATGTATGTTCCTGAAAACTCAAGGTTTTCTTGAGTTAGGAATTAGGGATAATAATGAATCATAATCTTCATGTAATAGTTGAGAAAACAGATTTTCTCTCACAAAGTTATGTAAATGATTTACCCAAAGGTAGTGAATGTCAAAGCAAACTGAAACTAGGTCTCTAGATTTGCATTTCAAAACTTGCCCTTATTAGTCCAAGCTTTTTTGACTCAACTATTGAATTTAGAAGGAAATTTAATGAAAAACTTTAAAATTTTCTTTTGTTACCTGATGTAGTCACAGAAGACTTATCAATTGTAGATAAGGGATGCAAAGTTGATACTAGAGGTTGTGTTTGTGGCTGAAGCCAAAGAGTGCATATGTCCAGTGGGAAAGTCACTGGTCTCACTGGTCACTGGTCCCTTACAATGTTCCAAATGTATTTACAGGTAACTCCATGGTAACCCCAGGGTTCTACCATGTGGGGTGGGGGGAGGTTTGGTTGGAGGATGATGTCACTGAGATGGCAGTTGAAAGCTGTGAGATAGCCAATAGGGAGGTCAGCGCTCCCAAGAACATGGCAGGATTGATTGGAGGGAGTTAATGGGAATGTATAACAGCACCCAAATGGCTGAGCTCTTTGAAGGCAAAATCCTATAGGACAGATGTGATATTGTGATTAGGAAAGTAATTTATTATTAACATAGGTAGCGTAGGAGTTTATCACTTTTTATGTAAGGGTTTTCTAAGTTAAAGTAACAGCTAAGTAATAATTCAGAATAATTGTTAATGTGATCTCTTTCCAGTTTTCAAAAATACAATCTATTGAAACATGAAGAAAATAATATATATTTTTTGCAGAGTGTGGTGGCTCATGCCTGTAATCCCAGCACTTTGGGAGGCAGAGGCTAGAGGACTCCCTGAGCTCAGGAGTTCAAGGTCAGCCTGGGAAAACTGGCAAGACCATATAATTATATCAAAAAATTAGCTGTACGTGGTGGTGCATGCCTGTAGTTCCTGCTATTTAGAAGGCTGAGGCAGAAGGATCCTCTGTGAGCATTCCACTGCACTCCAGCCTGGGCAACAGGGAGAGACATCAACTCAAAAAGTATATATGTTTTTTCTTTAAGATGTATATTTTAATAATGGCATTAGAATCATTTTGTGGTTTCTTTTTTTGGTTGTATTTGTATTCTATCTTAAAACCACTTATTTTTAATATGCTTAAGATTTTAAAGGCTCCATTATTGGACTCTACTATAATACTTTTGGCCAGGGAAACTAAATATTTGGAAAGCAGATCATTTCATTCATTAATGATAGTTACAATAATAAATTATGAGAGATAGAAACTGATGGTTGTAGGTCGTGTTAGTAGAATATAAGATGTTCCAAGAGGATCTTTAGTTCATTACTTTGAGTTAACTTAGGAAGCACAAATTTATGGCCTGAAATAATTATATAAAATTCAAGATAAAAAAAATAACTACCTCAGTGTGTTGATAGGCTCAGAGAATAAGGAAGACATATATAGCCCACTGAATATTCTTTTGGAAAAACTAATGTTATTTTATTTTATTTTTATTTTTTTAGAGAGTAGAATTTATTGAGGATAAAAAAACTCCCACAGAAGGAGGGAACCCAAAGGGTTTGCCCTTGAAAAACTAATTTTAGAAAACAACTAGAGATAATAAAGAGCTAATTAAAATGCACTGATACTTGGCTTTTTGCAAGTCTTATGGCTGGTTTGTTTTATTCATTTTCCTCCCTAGGTTTTTTGTTTGTTTAGTTTAGGAAACTCTACCTTGTTGATTACACTAAAAATAAACCAAGTTCATTGAGGTATAATTTAAATAAAACACAATGCACTTATTTGAAGTGTACAGTTTACATTTACAGTATACTCCTTTGCTGTGGGAATCACATGGACAGTTGTTATTTAGTTGTTTACATTTTTGAGGTTATTTGAGGAGAAAAGAAATCCTTTTTAGCTATCTTTTATCTGACAACTTGCATTTTGTTAGGTTGTAATTCCTATAATTTTTAGCTTATCTAGCAGCATTTTCTGTAAGGATGTAGCATATTACGATGATACTGCTGATAGTAATTTTCTTTCCAGATACTGAACTTCTGCTTTTCAGGTGATAGAAATACCAATATTCCTTAGGATAATAATAGCCAGTTTAGAAAATTAATAAAAGTAAGTTAAGTAATTTTAGACTCAGACTGCCTGGTACAAATTACACTTTCATTTCTTTTCTTTTTTCTTTTTTTTTTTTTGAGTTGGAGTCTCACTCTGTTGCCCAGACTGGAGTGCAGTGACCTCTCCCGGCCACTGCAGCCTCGACCTGCTGGGCTCCGGCGATCCTTCCGCCTCAGCCTTCCAAGTAACTGGAATTACAGGCATGCGCTACCACACCTGGCTAATTTTTTTATTTATTGTAGAGATGAGGTCTCACCAAGTTGCCTAGGTGGGTCTCGAACACTCAGGCTCAGGCAATTCACTCACCTCAGCCTCCCAAGGCATGGGATTACAGGCTGAGCCACCGAGCCTGGCTTACACTTTCATTTCTTACCAGGTATACAATCTTTATTACCTTCTGAGTCTTCTCTGTAAAACGGTGATAATAACCTTAGAAGATCCCAAGCTTTTGTTAGTTGATTTTATCATTTCCCAATCCCAAATTCTTACTCTGGGTTTTTTTTCTTACCTTGATAAAAATTATGTTAGTTTAAAGAGTTATGAGATACTGTGATCAATTTTCAATTAAGTATGGTCAGTTTGCTAATATTGTTTCCTTAAAATTTATTTTTAGGACAATTTCTGTGCCTACTGGTTTACAGGGTTTTTTTTTTTTTCTTTTTTAAAAAGTTGTATGTTTAACTTTTTCTGAAGAGCCTTTCCTTGCTAATAAGCCCAGATGTACCAGGCTTAACCTTGCCGGCACATTTGTGTAAAGTAGCAGAACTGAAATTTTAGACGTTAAAAGAAAATTGTATCTGTCTTGTTTTTATGGACTACATTTAAATATATATTTGTATCCATACTGCCTAAAACTTCAGGAAGTGTTGAAATGATTTATTCTGAATTTATAAGCTATAATGGTTTGACTTCTATCCAGGCAATATGATTTAATGTTTTACTTTATCCATCGTGTTAACAAAGTTAGAGTACCTGCCCTCTGGGATTCCTGTGAGAATTAAAATGCATATGCCATGTAGTTTAGTATAAGGACAGTCGACATAGTGCCAACTGTTGATCGTAAGTCCTGGGTGCTCATTATTCTACACAGAGAACATTGAATCTGCTAGTCTGCACACATCTGCCTTCCTGTTTCTCAAGAAATGCATTTTGGAAGAATAAAAAATTAAGTCAACTGTGAACTTAAAGGTTACTTATTTATTAAGTTGCTGGTATAATCACAGTCATAATTCATACATGAATGAAAGGGATATATCACATCTGATTTATATAAAGAAAGATATAATAAGTTATGGAACAACAAAAGACAGAAATTATGAAAAATGTGTATATAATATCTCAGAAATAAAAATTGTATGTGGATTCTAATGAAAAGAATGGTATGTAGAGTATCACATTATAGAAAGTTAATGCAGTTAATTAATGCAGTTCTATTATTTATATATGCAGAATTATGAAATTGAATAGTATCTATTTTATTTTAGTGAGTTCTTGAAACCAGATACAACTCAGAGTAGGTTATTTACAATGAATGTTAACCATTGCATATAGACAAAGAAACTACATTACTAAAAAGTTTTTAGCAAGCCATAAAATACAATATATGGGAATGTATATGTACCCATAATATATGTAGACAAATATTTTCATGACAACTGGGACAAAGCAGAGAGCAAAACAGTAAGTTTTAAGGGGGTTTGCTATTCAGCTCATTCATATTTCTTTGAATATTACCCAGCAAGTGAAAGATATTAATTTTAGTAACAATGACTATTTAAGTTAATATAGCCACATAAGCAAACTGAACACTTAAATCAGTGGTCATACTAGTCACTGGTCGCTTGCAATGATAGAGATGTATTCACAGATTCCACCAGGTGGGAGAATGATGTCACAAAGAAGGCATTTGAAAGGAATAAGATGGTCAATATGAGGGTCAGATGACATGACTGGTTGGAAGGAATTGGCAGGAAAGCTATTAACAGCACCAAAGTGGCTAAGCTCTGGGGAGTTACAATTTTGGAGGACAGACATGATCTTCCCACTTTCCTTAGGCCCTTATGTTAGGGAGATTACCTCAATATTTCTTATAGATGTTCATTAATATAACTGATAGTTGTTTGTAATTTTGTTACTTTTCACATTATATAATATTATTCATGTATAATTATATGTTATGTTTCCAGTTAATATCCTTGAAGAAGGAAAGTGACATCTAGTTTGAGCAATTACAGTTCCCCTAAAACCTTGTCAGTGTATCTGAAGAGTAAATTTTCTGCAACTTTTAAGGACCAAAGGAAGGGATTAATAAGCTCCATTTCTAACTTGGCTGAAGTTCAGGATAAAATTTCTTGAGTGCATCTTGTAGGAAATGAAGTGTGGTGCAAGACTCTCCTTGAATCCATCCTCTTTGGGCAGGGTCAGGCTTAGATGGGTAGGACTTGGTTCTCTCTTCTGCTGTCCTTTCATCACCCTGATATCAGTCATTCTCTCTGATCTAGGTCTTGATCTTGTGTTCTTACATAATGGGTGTTACTTCCTTTCTACTTGCAGGGCAAGAGTTTTCTTTCCAATGTTTTTAAAATAATTTATGTTTCCCAAAATGTACTCTCCTCAGTAGAAGCAAACCTGTGGTGGATGACACAACTGACTCCAGACCTTCCTTCTTCTGTCCTTTGGTCACAATTAAACAATTGTCTGTCATGTGTTACTTCCAGTCTCCTGGGTCATACAGACATCCATCCATGCTGCTCTCTTGTATGTATGAGGCATTCAGGATACTTCTCTCTTCTTCCATAAGAGAATCCAGTGTGGCAATTACTGTAGCCTCCTCCCTTTGCAAACAGTCACTATAATATGTTGTACATCTAGATTTCTCTGTTTGCCATGCTTATGTTTAAGGCCAGGTGATATGTAGGGGGCAATAATTAGAGAAAGGAGACATTAGTGGTGAATAGGGAAGAGGCAACGTGAGAGTGCAGGAAATAATAGAATTATCTGATTGGTTTCTGTTAGAACAAGTTGACATGCTTATTTTGTATTAACAGAAGAGACAATGCAATATTTTTAATACAGTCAGATAATTAAGAAACTGCTATGAATTCTATACCTGAAGAGAGCAATCTATTTGTTTTTTAGAGTCTCTATATCCAGGCTGGAATCTAGTGGCATGCTCATGGCCACTGCAGCCTCGACCTGCTGGGCTTAGGTGATTCTTGTGCCTCAGTCTTCCAAGTAGCTGGAACCATAGGCATGAGCCCATGTTTGGCTGATTTCTTATTGTCTGTATAGATGTTTAGGCTGGTTTAGAATCCCTGAGCTCAGACAGTCCTCTGGCCTTTTCCTTCCAAAGTGCTAAAATTAGAGGTGTGAGCCACCACGCCTGGTGGGAAGAATTTTAAATATCCTTTCTCATTTCATGTCATGTCCTATTACCTCATTTATGTCATTCATTAGTATGTATGTAGAATATAGACTGCTTTTAAATCCTGTTTTTTTCTTTAGATTTTTTTCCTTGTCATGTTTTTACGGATTCCAATACTGAGGTCATAGTACATGTTTTTCTCTTGATGAAATATCTTGACCTGATAGGTTTTGTTAAGAAAATAAAGCAATATCTATGGAGAAGACATTGTGGTGAGTTGTGTTCTGTATCTAAACATAAGGAACAGATGTCTTGGTCAGTATTTTTCTGTTGTTCTGTTAGCACTTTTGTCACTAACTTCTATTGTTACTGTGATAAAATGCTTTAGGCCTGAATTGTTAACGTTTTATATGTGGTGTAAACTGGTTTGGTGGAGGAAACATTGCATTTAGTGTAAGTCCTATGTAGTTTGGGCAGGTTGTAGTTATTTTCCTTGATAGTAAGCTTTTAGGGATGACTAGATCAATTTGTCTCAGTGCTTTTCTAGTGCTAGTAAGTAAGTAGTGTGTGATACAAGGTTCCAGGAGGCCAAAGAAGATAAACTCCAGATGGGACTTCTAAAGACAAATATTGCATTTATGGACCTATTTCCCCATCTCTTACAATAATATTTCTAGTGCTTATTTATGACATTTTCAGTTATTTTGTGTTGAGGATGATGCTTTTATGAGAAGAAATTGGAAAAGGTGTGGCAGTGTACATATAGGCTTAGGATATTTGACAACAGTCAAGGTTTTTTTTTTTTTTGACATCAGCATTATACCTCAAACAGCCTACTTCCATGATAGTATTCTGTAATGTGAGGCTCACAACATAAACTAATATCTGTTTGCCTGACCAGAATCTGTTTATGTTTCCATGAATATCATGGTAGTCTATACCTAATACAGTTTTAGGGTATGTGGTATGGGATGTGATAGCAATAATGTGTTTGCCTAGTAAAATAGTCATGTCTAACATTCAATTCTGTTGAAGAATAATTAGTATTATAGTTTTTCTTGTCATGGTTTCTATCCTCTAACTATTTTCTTTTAACAGTTCTAGATACTTATTTCTAGCCTATAGTGTCAGTGTCATCTCGAGCTCTAAAGTACACA
This sequence comes from Tarsius wallacei, assembly GCA_963574415.1. NCBI lineage: Eukaryota > Metazoa > Chordata > Mammalia > Primates > Tarsiidae > Tarsius > Tarsius wallacei. The sequence goes on along the minus strand of CAUYQG010239106.1, from coordinate 2,522 downwards.
TTCAATGTAGGAGGAAGAACCTAAAGTGCTAGAGTCCAAATTCTTTAACTTAGCATGAAGTTTCACCATGACCTCAAGCCTGAATTTTTATATGTGTGTTGTCCTGTGTCAGAGGCCAACCCCCTACATTGTGGGTGCATCAGAAAGACTGAGACTTGTCTTGGTGTAAAATATCTAGTCCTTATCCTCTCAGGCCCTTCCTTACTTTCTCGATAGTCTCTTTTTGGTTTTATTAATTTCTGCAATCCTTTAAACCCCTACAGGGTGGCTGGGGCCCTACCTTATATAGACAGATTTGTTAGTATCAACTGCTTCTCTGTTTGGTGCTCTAAATATTTCACTCCTATAATTTCCATTCCAGTGTACTACATCCTTGTGAAGACATTCTTCTTTTAAAAAATTTTATGTTAAAAATGTGGGCTACACCTTTATTTTAAAGATGTAGTAAAAATTTTTATTTTAAAGATATGTTTCTAGGGGTAGAGTACATACATGGTTTGGGTACAACTGATGTTTTAGGCCTCCTTTTGTACCTTATTTCACCTGGCTTAAGATCAGGTGCCCTCATTGATGCTATGTGCCCCCTTCCTCCCCTGGAAGTATCCCAGTAGTGCCAGTCCCTTTTTTGTTATATTATGATAGGTGTTCGGTGACCACTTATGGATAGAAAATGTGGTACTTAGTTCTTTGTTTCTGTGATATATCACTGAGTATGATAGACTCCAAATCTATTCAAGTTGCTACAAAGCCCATAATTTAGTACTTCTTTATGTTTGCATAATATTCTGTAATTTATATGTACCACATTTGAAAAAAAATCCAGTATAGTTTTGATGTGCAGCATGGTTGTTCCCATGTATTTGGTACAGTGAATAGTGGTGCAATAAACATGTTTTCACAGGTATCTATTATGTAGAGTGATTTGAATTCCACCAGGTATATTTCCAGAAGGGTAGTGCTGATTCTCATGGAAGGTCGATTTTTACTTCTTTTTCAAATGGCCACACTTTTCCCTTAAATTTGCACTACTTTATGCCCTGACGAATAATATAGAGACATTCCTTTTTCTCTACATCTTTGCCAGTATTAGTTGATTTTTGTTTTACTAATGACAGCCATGCTTACTAGAGTTAGGTGGTATAGTAGTGTGGTTTTGATTTGCCTTTCTCTGATGATTGGTTGAGGCTGAGCATTTTTTCATGTGTCTGTTGATTGCTCTTATGACTTGTTTGAGATGTTTCAATTCATGTCCTTTGTCTACTTTAAAAAAATATTTTATTTTAAAGAAGTGGTGTTCAATTCAGGATTAGGTATACAAATGGTCATCATACAGATAAAGTTTCAGCATCCCTTTGGTTCCCACTTTGCCTGGTTTGAGATCAGGTAACCTGTTATCTGCCCTCTCCCTGGCAATTTCTGACTACTGCAAATCCCTTTCTTATATTATTTTGGTAAATGTTAAAGGTCCACTTATGTGTGAGAATATATGTACTCAGCTCTTTGTTTCTGTGATAAATCACTTAATATTATAGAATCTAAATTCTTCCAAGTTGCTTCAAAGTTCATAAATTTGTTCTTCTTTATGACTGCATAATAGCCCATTGTGTGTATATGTGCCACATTTTTTTAATCCAGTGCAGTTTCAGTGAACAAAACGGTTGGTTCCCTGCTTTTGCTATTGTAAATAATGCTGCAATAAACATGCATGTGCGGGTATCTTTCTTGTAGAGGTATTTAAGTTCCTGTGGTATATTTCCAGAAGGGAATTGCTGGATCGTATGAAAGGTCAATTTCTAGTTCCTTTAGGAATCACCACAGTGGTTTCCATAGAGGTTGAACTAGATTGTATTGCCACCAACTATGTAGAAGCGATCCCTTTTTACTCCATCTTTGCCAGTACCTGTTGTTTTTTGTTTTATTAATGATGGCCACTCTTACTGGAATTAGGTGGTATCTCAATGTGGTTTTGATTTGCATTTTTGGATGATTGGTGAGATTGAGCATTTTTTCATGTGTCTGTTGGCAGCTGGTATGTCTTATTTTGAGAAGTCTTCATGTCTTTGACTACTATAATGAGGCTGTTTGTGTTTTTTTCTGTCGACACTTTTGTGTTCCTTCTATATTCTGGATGTTAGGCATTTGTCAGATTTGCCCTTGGCAAGTATTATTTCCCATTCTGTGGGCTGTCTTCCTTCTCTCTTGATTGTTTCTTTTGCTTTGCAGAAGCTTTTCATTTTGTTGAGGTTACACTTTCCTGTATGATATTTTATGGCACGGGCATCTGGTATTTTGATCAGTAATTGGATGCCTATTCCAATTTCCATAAAGGTGTCTCCTAGCCGGGCTCAGTGGCTCAGCCTGTAATCCCATGCTTTGGGAGGCTGAGGTGAGTGGATTGCCTGAGCCCGCGGGTTCGAGACCTGTCTGGGCAACTTGGTGAGTCCTCATCTCTACAATAAATTAAAAAATTAGCTGGGCATGGTAGTGCGCACCTATAGTTCCAGCTACTTGGAAGGCTGAGG
>CAUYQG010239094.1:0-32334 GCA_963574415.1 Tarsius wallacei | reverse complement strand
GAGCCCGGCAGAAATATATATTTTAAGGTCAGAGATTTGGGTCCAACCTCTTGCTGCAGCACTTAGAAGCTGTGTGACTTTGGCAAGTTAGATAAATTGCCAAAGTGGTAGTGTCTTTATCTCCATCAGTTTAATCCTCCTTACTGCACAGGGCCACTGTGAAAATGAACTATGACAATGAATTTTAAAAATGCCTAGTGTAGGCAGGTTCTCAATAAATATCAGCTCCTATCCTCTAGAGGAAAAAATATTTTTATATCACATATGGGGATGAGAGATTAAAGATAATAGTAAGACAGTAACCAAATCTCATAAGGGTAAAAAATCTAGTTCAAAAGCAGTAGGTTATTTGTACCACTCCCTCTGCCAGATCTACAGGTAGGAGTATTTAGACAATGATTGTTTTCTTTTCCTAAAATTCTCCAAATAAAGTTAACTTTATTTTCCAAAAACTAGGCAAAGAAATGAAGATGCCAACCAGGTAAGAAGCTAGACATTAAAAATTAAGATGGCTTACTGTTTCAGGCTATTGATCATTTTCTTTCGTTCAGGGAAGATATTGAGCATCTTTGCACTGATGGTGAGTAAAATAGTTTTCATTTCATTTAGGAACCGACGAGAAAATGCTCATCAGCATTCTGACCGAGAGGTCCAACGCACAGCGGCAGCTGATTGTTAAGGAATATCAAGCAGTTTACGGGAAGGTACGATTCGATTAACACGACATGCAGTAAGGAGAGCATCTTTAATGTACTGTGGTTGCTCCCTCATGACTGTGCCCACAGTCTTTCGTGTCAGGCCAAGTGTAACAGAAGGTGACCAGGACATCCAGTCAGTCAGAAGCCTACAATCTGCATCCTGGTTTTGCCTTGTACTGGCTGAATGGCCCTTGGCATGTTCCTTGATCTTCCCAGGCCTCATTTTTTTTATCTGTAGAATAAGGAGGGTTGCTTGGATCAGTGATTCTGAACCAGGAGTGATGCCCTCCCTAGGGGACATCTGGCATGGATGGCGACCTTGTGATGGTGATCACAAGTGGGATGGGAGGGTGGACGTTTCTGGCCTCTAGTGGGCAGAGGTCAGGGTGCTACCAGACGTCCAACAATGCACAAGAAAACTCCATAACAAAGACTTCTCTGGCCAGCCATCTAACAGATCTTCTCTTAATAACCTTTAATTTCTAACTTTAAAATACATAATTATAGTTTTAATTCATTCAGCACATGAACGTTTACTAAATACTGAAAACTGCATATGAACAAGTGAGACATGATCTTTGCTAAACAGTTTATTTACTCAGCACCTATTGTTGAGTGCTGCTCTATGTCAGGAGAGATCCTAGACATTGGAGATAAAGTGTCTCCAAAAAGCAGATCCTCCCTTCTTTCACGGAGCTGACATTTTATTGGAAGGATAATAGGGATAAACAAGTAAAGAAATTCAGATATAGATAAGAAAAAACTAGAATAGAGTGGCATGATAAACAGTGACTGGTGACAGGCTCCTGCAGCGAGGGTGGTGACCGAAGGGCATTGGGGGCTGCCTTGCTCTCAGGTATGACTAAGCAACACTAGAGATTCTGCTATCATTGACTGAAGAAAAGAGCATCTCAGGCAGAAAGTACAGCAAATGCAAGAGCCCCAGAGCAGAAACAGGCTAGGAGTATCTGAGAAACGGAAGGAATTCAGTATGGCAGGAACATCAAAGGTGAAGAGGGCAGAGGAAAGAGAAGGAACTGGAGGGAGGTTAGAATGGTCTTAGTGCAGTTTGGGTTTTACTTTAAGGGCAGTAGAGAGCCTCGGGCAGTTTCTAAGCAGAGGGATAACATAATCCAATTTTTACTTTTAAAGGATTGTTTTGGCCACTGTGTGTAATGAGCTGCAGAGGAGAAAGGTGCAGACAGACCAGTCGGGCTCTTGTGTGTATCCCATGATTTCACCTGTGGCATGATCCTGCAAAGGCCTCTCAGATCCTGCCTCCTGTGCATGTGCTCCTGGACCCTAGACTCCACTGCAATGCCCAACCTGAGGCTTCTTTATCAGATAATTAACACATCATATTGATCTTTACTTTTGACTGTTTCTGGTTTTCCCATTAGGGCATAATGTCTTAGGGTAAGAATTTTGTCTAACACTTTAAACGCCTAGCGCAGAACAACTGTAAACATTTGTTGAATTAAATGAATTGCCAAGCTTCTAGGCAAGATGACACTTTCACATGTAGGAACGAGAATGATCCACTGGCCTTTCAGTGTTTCCAAAATATGGAGGAAGGCCAGGTTCGGTGACTCAGCCTGTAATCCCGCGCTTTGGGAGGCTGAGGTGAGTGGATTGCCTGAGCCCGCGGGTTCGAGACCCACCTGGGCAACTTGGCGAGACCTCATCTCTACGATAAATCAAAAAATCAGCCGGGCATGGTAGCGCATGCCTGTAATTCCGGCTACTTGGAAGGCTGAGGCGGAAGGATCGCCGGAGCCCAGTGGGTCGCGGTTGTCTGGGCGACAGAGTGAACTCCAACTCAAAACAAACAAAAATATGGAGGAAGGATAGAGGTGAAGAGCAGTAGCCATGCCTCACAGTGGAAGAGAGTGAGAGCTGTGAAGTAAGATTCATGCGACAGCTTGGGCGGAGGCAGATGGACATAATGGAGAATTTAAAGAGATGTCAAAGCAGAGCTCATGATGCTTGGCTCCACCTCATCTGTTTCAGCAGGAATGTGGCCCTGCTGTGCCCCTCGGTGGTGTGGTGGCAGCAGACTGGGAGGCTGCCAGCCTCTGTTCAGAGTTGGAAATAATCAAAAGCAGGGAAACAACATATTCAGTATGACTCCTTTGAATATTGAAAATGGAAATCCTGTTACCTGCCTTCAAGTGGGGGAGACAGACTGTTCGTACGTACAAACAGTGCTAGAAGCCAGTGACAATAGGGTCCACTCTGTTGCCACTCTCAGGATTTCCTTTGTTGTTGTTGCTGAAAAACCACGTCTGATGGCCCTCATGCCACTTTCTCACCAGAAGCAGGTGGCTAGCCTCTGTCTTTCTGTTTTCTCTGGAGTTTTTGGGCAGTTGCCAAGAAGTGAGGCACCTGCCACAAGAAACAGTACCTGCCAACGAAGCTGGGTGTGTGTTTATGAGGGTGCCTTTTTTTCTTCTTCCCTCCAACCCAGGCATTGAGGACCTGGGAAACACATTTTAATACTCAGTGACCTTCCCCTTTGGCTCTTGTTCAAAGCCTCTACAGAACAACAGCTTGTGAGTAACCACAAAATGTAGATTAATATTCATAGAAATTTTTTCAACACTTCTGTTTATTCCTTGTAGATTGGCATGTTTTTATCTGGTTTTGGTACATGTGTTCATCTTTCACGAGGTGACTTTAGAAAAAGAGAAAGCAAAAGTTTCATGTTTTCTTCCTTGGCTTTCATTTTAGGAACTGAAAGATGACTTGAAGGGTGACCTCTCTGGCCACTTTGAGCATCTCATGGTGGCCCTAGTGACTCCACCAGCAGTGTTTGATGCAAAGCAGCTAAAGAAATCCATGAAGGTAGGAGCCATTCACAGCATTCCTGCCCAGAATTTGAATACATCGTCAAATGTCGTGGCTTTCTTCCAGCACACACTTGAAACATTGGTAGATATGGGTGCCATTTTGGTCCTTGCTCTCCAAGTGATGGGATGACTTTGATTTCAAATAGAGAATGGTTGTGAACCCTTAAGGCCAAATGTTCCTGGGCTGAAGGAATATTGTCATATTCTTATTTTGTTTGTTTTTTGACATGAGTCAAAATTCTCTGTCATCATCAATGAAAGTAGCACCATCATCAACCCCAATGCCAAGGCTAAAAACCTAGGATTATTCTTGAAACTTTGTTTTCTCTTACCCTTTGAAGCTCCCAAATTTACCAGCAAGTTCATTAGCTCTACTCCAAAGTCCATTGCAAATGTGTGCACTCCTCAAAGCCCATTTCTACCATTCATTATAGCCTGACCACCATTGTCTCCTGACTGGACCATATCAGCCACCTCCTAACTGGTCTCTTTGCCTCCATCTTTGCCCAAATTCACTCTCCACAAAATGGACCAGAATTATTTTTATTAAGTTATTTTAAGAATCAGATGATGCCATCTACCTGCATGAATCTCAGGTGACTTGTTTAGAACACTTAAAACCCAAACTCCTTGTCATGACCTTCGTCACCCAACATGGTATAACTCCTGTCTGTCATTGCGACTTTTAAAATTTTTCCCTCTTTCAGTCATGGTTCCTCAGAGGAGCAGAGCCAGTAGGCATGACATATATATTAAAGGGTGGATTGTAAGGTGTTGGGTACATAGTTGTAGGACTGGTTAGACACAATCAAAATCTGTAGGGCAGGCTGGAATTGGGCACAGGCTGAATTTGCTATCCCCAGGCAGAACTTCTTATTCTTCATAGAAACCTCAGCTCTGTTCTTAAGGCCTTCCAACTGATTAGACCAGGCCCACCTAGAATGTAGAATACCTGTAATAATTTTCCTTTCTTAAAGTCAGTTGGTAATGGACTTAAATTACATCTCTAAAACATTTTCACAGACTAGATTAGCGTTTGATTAACTGGGGACTGTTGCATGGCCAAGTTGGCACATGAAAGTGACTATCATGCCCCCCCCCAATCATTCAGTGGTGTAGTCACACTGGCCTTTTCTTTGCTCCTTGAACATTATAAACTTATTCCTATGTTGATGTTTATGCATGATGTTTCTTCCATCTGGAATGCTTTTCCTCTAGACATTTTCTATCAACTCACTGAAATATATTTTTATAATTGCACCTTTTACCATCTAAAATTATCTTGTCTGTTTCTAAACATCCATTAGTATCTTTCCCATCTAACTAAAAGGCAAGCCCCCATCATGGCAGAGAGCCTCATGAGTTCCTCTTAGAGCAGCACCTGAAATGAGGTAGGTGCTCAGCACATTTAGTGGCAGGAAGGAGGAAGAAGAAGGGCATGTAGATCTGAGGCACAAGCCACGTTCTTCCTCTCATGTGGGTGGTTACCTACTCTTCTGTAGACAAGATGCCAGCATCTGAAAAGTGGATGGAATTCGATGTACTAGAGATCTGGTGTGGGAAGTGCTGTGAAGGGTCGCGAGGAAGAGTGCAGGGTGGTGGGTGAAACTTCTGACTGGGGGCTGACACCTGTGAGGGGGGCTGGGAGGAAACAGGCTCAGATGGGCAGAGCCACTGTGCACAGTGCAGCTCCGAGAGAGTGTTGGCAGGCAGCTGGGGAACCCCTGAGCAACTCTGAGAGGAGTTCTGTAGCAGGCAGAAACGACCCAGTCCCAGTGCCCCCACTGTGTTCAGTGTTGGCTGACCGCAGCCTGGAGTGAGCATAGCAGTGTGAACTCTGGCAGATCCAAGGGTGTGACTGGAGGCTGTTAGCCAGCTGCATTCTCTGCGGCTGCTTCTCTTGAAGTGAAATTCGAGCAGTTTGCCTCTTTGGCTACCACACGGGGAGGGGTTAGCAGGTGTAAATGGAGTAGGGACTGGATGCACCAATAAGGATTAGATAGAGGTCTCTTTTCCATCCCAGAGCTGGGTGTGGTGGCACCGTGATCAGACACAGGCTCCTTTGATCAGACTCAGGCTCCTTTGATCTTGAGGCTCTGTCTCTTTAACCTGTAGTTTCCAGTTCTTGGTTAAAGATAGCAGCTCAAGATCCAGCCACTATATTTTCATTTCAGTTCATTAAAAATAGTAAAGAAGGGTTCACTCTCTCTCTTTAAAGACGTTTCCTGAACATGCATATGATACTTCTGCATGTAGCCCATTGGTCAGGATTTAGTTGTATGGATATACTTTGCTGTAAAGGAATCTGAGAAATATTGCCTTTTGGCGGGTAGCTGTGTGCCAAGTTAAAAGTTGAGGTTACAATTACTGAAAAAGATGAGACAGATCTGGGGGACAACCAGAATCTCTACCACAGAGAGACAGAATTCAGTCTCTGGCCTTATTTGATCCAGTTCTAGTGTAAAGGACTTCCTTGTAGTCACAGTGTGATTCAGTGACCTCAGTCTCAGCAATGCTAAGAGGTAACTAGTTTCTAAGCCATCTGGGCTCATGATGCACATTATTGGAGATTTGAAAACCTCTCTGTATGAAAAGGATGATATATGCTGACCTACCCAGTGCAGTGATGCAAGGATAAACTCACTCAAAAATGTCGAACCCTGTCTAGACGTAGTGGCATGTGTGAATGCTCACAAGGGTTAATCCCATTAGACATCACTTCTGATCTTGAACGACGTAGTCTTCCTTTATACTATTCCTAGAATTATTCAATTGATTTTTACACTAGTGTAGGATTTTTTAAAATCTGATGTCAGTTTATTTCAGATGACTCATTATTTTTATACTAACATGTATGGGAAATTAGAAAACCACTTTAGAGCAATAGGGAACTTGGTACTGATTTACTCAGAAGTTTTCTTACATCTGTACAAAAGAAGATATTAAGACTGAAAGGCATGAAATTAAGGCTTTTAAGTGTTCTAAAAATTGGGTTTTCTTTTCCTTATTAGGGCACTGGAACAAACGAAGATGCCTTGATTGAAATTTTAACCACGAGGACAAGCAGGCAGATGAAGGAGATCTCGCAAGCCTATTATACGGGTAATCTGATGTTGTGCTTACTTCACCACTGTTCACACATATGAACCAAAGTTGCTTTTCCCAGACTCCCCACTCCCCCCCCACCCCCGTCTCTTCTCTGCATTTTGAGAAGGCAAAATTTGCAGAAAGGAGGACACATTCTAAAACAGACTCAAGACTATGGATGTTCAGAAAAAACTAGAACATGGTGTGAGCTAGAAACTGCCGTGTAACCTGGCATTATGGGTCATGTTTATATCACAGCTGCGGTGAATTTTGCTCTCAGCAATCACTACTTAATTGAGTTAACCATTTTCATCCATGCAAGAGACTCAATCATTATATATTAATATTATATGTTTAAAACTATTCAGATTAGACTCGTGATTTTTGGTGTGGGGAATTAGATGAGCTACTTAGATGTACGTGTTAAGCATGTGGATTCAATGACCAGCCCAATTCATTTTTTCTTTCTGTCTTTCTTCCTCTCTTTTGAGACAGGGTCTTGTCACATTGCTCAGGCTAGTTTTGAACTCTTGGCCTTTAGTGATCCTCCCACCCACTTTGGCCTCCCAAAGCACTGGGATTACAGACATGAATCACGAATCATGGCTCCAACTCTTTTTTATACAACAGTCCCCCATAACTTTATCTAAGTATTTCAAGGGAACCATGGTTCCTACGTCTGTGTATCAGAGAAGTCAACTGTGTAAAAATTTTGCAGTGGAAGAGGTCCAAAGAAGGGGCATATTGGCCCCCAGGGCGTGCTACTTTGTGAAATGCTCCTTAGAAGGTAAATACCAGGTAAATGATAGGTGACTTTTATTATTGATGTGCTAATCAGGGTCCTAAGGGTCCACAACCGTTCTCTATTTGAAACAGAAGTCATCCCATCACTTGGAGAGCAAGAACCAAAATGGCACCCTGTCCACTCACTAGTTATTTTAAGATAAAATTTAATATAAAGAATTGTCTTTAAAAATTAGCTGGGCATGTTGATGTGTACCTGTGATCCCAGCTGCTCGGGAGGCTGTGGTTGGAGGACCACTTGATTCCAGGAGTTCCAGGCTGCAGTGAGCTATAAGTAAGTAAAAGAATTGCTTAACCTCCTTTGGAGGACTGAAAAAGCAGAAAGAAACACGGGTACCACAGAGTATAACCCCCAGGATTGGGGGAAAAAGGAAAGAGGTCATCAGCAACCACATGTTGAGAAGAGGGACACCACCTGGCGGGGGCAGGCACCTCGGAGCTCAGAGCAGACGGTTGAAGAGCCGAGTTCAGACCTCTGGGGAGAGGACTCCATCTGGCTGGCGCTGGTCCCTCCACGGGCTTCACGTGACTTGTTCAGGTCACCCAACTGTGTCAGCTGCTGTTGTCAGGGTGAAAAACCTTCACTGAGTTAACACGGGTGTGAGTGGTAAGATCAGGCCCTTGTTTTCTCCTACTGCCTTCCAGGCTCCCTCTACCCTGCTGTTGGTGGGACCTCACAGGGAATGGGTACACTAGGAGGAGACGAGAATTGCTTAATAACTAAGGGTCAAATGTAGGTGTTTAAAAACCTCAACTCAACAAGGTTCACTCTTTTAGAAACTGGCTGTTTCATCCTGGTGTTTCGTAGAGCCTTGAGGGGTAGACCTCCTGTGGTAACTCCCTGGAGCCCCACATTTATGTATGATGCCAGGATGTCAGGGATGTCAGCTCTGTGAGGGTGGGGTATGCCTCTGTCTTGCTCACTGCTGTATCCCCAGTGCTAGAACAGTGGGGGGATAAGTTCAAATAAAAGAACATCCTCAACATCTTAGGGTCTTGAGAGCCAAGTGACAATTCCCACATTTAAGATGGCGTTTTGCAAATATGACATATAATACTAGCACAATGATGCCAGAACCTCAGTTTCTACGTGGCCTCCCTCAGGCCCCTAAGACTAGAACTGTATCAAGGTTACCTTGTTGCTAGAGATGCATGATACCCAAGAAGGTAGAGAAGGAAATTGTCTCAGTCATGCATAGGCAGATTTGCAGAGATGGGACACAGACTACCTTGGACCCAGCTGTCCCGTCACTCTCAGCAGCCGCTGCCCCCTATGCTGGTGTTTTCCTGACATTGCCTCTCCCTTTTGCTTCTGAAGTCCTTGGTCCCACTTCTCTTCCCTCACGCATGGTGGTCACCTGCCCAGGGCTTAGATTTGTCCATGGTTTGGTTATTCTTGGCTTCTGTGTTCTGCCTTATTCTGGGAGTCTCTCACTTCTTTGTTATTCTACTATCTTTGTCTCTTTTTCTGTGTAGCTCACTCGCTAGGTGAGAAGATACCATGAGTTCAAGAAGCTACCATCAACTCAGCCTCATAAAGGGACCAGATGTCTGTATAGTTCATCCAGTACAGCAACACAGTGGAGTCTAAATAAAGACAAATCTAAATTTGGAACTTTTCCCAGTATTCTAAAGTTAATGGTGTGTAAGAGAACACTGAAGCAGGGATCAAGAACTCAAAGTTCTAGTTCTGGCATCTCTGTTATTAGAATATCATATTTATTCTTCTACACTCTATTGGGCCTAAAAATATATAAAGTAACTGTCAACTTGGATTGAAATCATTTTTTTAGTCTAATTTTCTGCAAAATATTTGGAATAAAGGGAGAGGCCACATGAAATGATTTGTGAAGTCTCATTTAAATAATTCTAAAATTACAGACTACTTCCCCAAATTCTAACAAATAAGCTTCATCTTTTGACTTGATATTTTCAAATTTAAAATTTTTTTCTAACTAGAGTAAAGAATAGATGTGACAATATTACAGCTATTAGTTATAATGATGCCTACTAAATATTATTAGCATTTAGATAAACAACATATTTATAGTGGATTTTGCCTGCATGAATTGCTTTTAAAAATTGTAGATTTTATTAAAAAGAGATTTTACCAAAATCGCATTGGGGAAACTTCCATCTCAGCACAGTTCTTGCTATCAGATAATCCCATATCACTCTCTACAATTGTTTTTAATTGACTTGAAAGGATGAGAATTCATATGGCTAGCTTAATTGAGAATGATGCAGGCAGAGTTCAAAAAGCTACCTTGTATCACCTACATCCAGGTATACAGTGGCTGCAGGAGAATCACTGCCCCATGGATGGAGCACGATGAAGAGTTAAAACTGATGGCAGTGCATACTCCAGGCCATGCAGAAGGGCCACAGCCAGTCAGTCGAAAACGTGTGACCACACAGTAGCGTTTGTTACAGGAAATAGTGTGCTTTGGGGTAGCTTTCTTATGTTGAGGAGATATTAAATAACACAGTTTAGTTGTATTTAAGATTAGGGTTAGAGTCAATAAAACAAAAATAACAATGACTTCAAGAAGATAGAAGTTTATTTTGATCATATGTAGAAGAAGCCTGGAGATGGGCAGTTCTGGAACTGGTAAAACAGTTCTGCAAAGCTTTCAGGAACTCAGGCTTCTTCCTGATTACTTTTACACCATCAACAGGAAGCAATCCTTATCAGTCCAAGATGGTTGCCTGAAAGTGAGTCATCCATCCACACACAAGGAAACAGGATGGAAGGACTAAGACAGGCATGGCCCATCCCATTAAGGACAGTTCCCAGCAAAGTCACATTGTCTGCCTTCATTTCATCTCAAATAACTTAGTTATGGAGCTGTACACAGCTAAGAGGAAAGCCGAGAATGTCATTTTTTTAGCTTGATGAAGGTCAGGGTTCCATCACGATGGAAGGAGGCCATAATGGAAACGGGAAGGCAAACTGGGCGCTCACCCATCCCAGCCTTCCCATGCTGCACCTTCAGTGCCATTGTCAGGTGAAACGAACCATGATTTGATCCAGAATGGTGATTTTTTTCTGTTCTTTTGCATCTACCACAACACACAGTACAGTGATAAAGTTACAAGAGAATGTATCCATCTGACGACAGAAGAACATTAGGAAGTTAAAGGAAAAGGCAAGATTTATTTGATCGCATAGCATTTCTCTGTTCTATAATAATATTTTTCAGTTTGTCAAAGCTTAATTTTATTCTCATTTGGTTTCAGCATATAAGAAGAGTCTTGGAGATGATATTAGTTCTGAAACATCTGGTGACTTCCGGAAAGCTCTGTTGACTTTGGCAGATGTAAGGTTTTATTTTTCATTTTTTAACTCCCCAGTAAGCTGCATACTTGGTAATAATTTTTAGGGAGTTTAAAAATAACCAAACTGAAACAATGAGATTGCAATTTTCTTTACAAAATGGTTTGTTCATTTTATGTTTACATTGCCACCAAGTAGTATAATCTTTAACCAAGGTCATAAAAGCATTCATAATAATGTGATCACAACAATAAAAATTTTGCATCAGTATATGGAAGTGCTTTGATCAGGTTTCATAATTTTCACATTTGGAAATGTTCTGATAAATCATCTAACAAAAAATAAGTTTTCATTTCCATGATAAGTGTCTCCATTTTTAAGGAACAGGTTTATTTTCTTCTGGACAACAAAGAATATATACATTTATTTTGTTAGCTTTTAAATTGAATAGGAAGCATGACCTGGAAGAATTAGAGACTGGTTTTAAATTCAGAGGTAGTGTCAGTCTTGAGATTAGAGGATAGAAAACAGCTCCCTATGACATCAGCCTTGCTCCCTAGAAAAGCTGCTGAGTTCCTAGTCATGGTGAGACCACACGAGGCCACACCTTGCCGCCTCTTCTAGAAGGGTCGTAACTTTGATGACAAAGGTGGGAAGGTCAGGGATGCACTGTAGTCACAGCTGTGTGGAAGAGGGGAAGGGACTGAGGCCACAGCTTACCAATGTCATTCAGCTGACTACACAGCTCCTGACATGTGAGAAAATTCCAATAGTGGGCTTAGTCTGACAGTCGAAGCAGCACTTGTCAAGTGAGGCATTATGCCATCAGGAAATGATTTATCTTAACTGTGGTGTCTTTTATCTTAAATGGCGAAAATCGTATGAGGGTTGAGCCCCAAAACCCACATTTATTAATCATTGCTGCAAACATGCACTTTCAGAGGTATGTATTTCCTAAGCGCTGCTGTTTGCACATGGGCATGTGCACACCCACCCCCAGGGGGCAGTAGAGAGCAGCGCTCCGGGGCAGGGTCTGAAGTTGCAGGCCACCTGCAAGCTTTGAGCATTTGGACAAGTCACTCTCAGGCTTAAAGTTTTAGTTTTTACATCTGTTAAATTAAAACACTTATAGTACCAACCTCACAGGATGTTGTGACGATTAAGAGAGAAAGAATGTGATGTACTTACTAATCAACACGTGGTGGTGGTGGTTTATTATTGTTAATACCAGTGATAATCAGCATTTTTACTATTGGGGCAGAGTGCACAGCGGAAGAGAACAAGAATGCAAACTCACAGCAGCAGGCCATCAGCAGCACAGAAAAGAAACCTGACCAAAGTCAGACATCCCTGGAGGACCTGATGTTTGAAAATAGAACAAATCCATTGTTAAAATGTTACAGTGTAGCAAAATGTCTCATTTGTCTGTGACTTTCAGAACAAGATGGTCAATCTGTTCTCCTGTCTTCTCCCACCTCCCTATAATGCCTCTGAGTGTTTGGCACAACAGCATACACACTTGACCACATAGCCTTCAGCATTACAGATTGTAGGGACTTTTGAGGTTTTTTTTGTTTTTGTTTTTTTTTTAATAGACTTTACTTTTAGAGCAGTTTTAGATTTATGGAAACATGGAGCACCAAGTACAGAGAGCTCCCACATGCCCTCCTCTCCACTGTGCGGTTCCCTATTATTAACTTTTTGAGTTTGTGCGGTACATTTGTTACAGTTGGGCGAATGCTGATGATTTATTATTATCTGAAGTCTATAGTTAACATCAGGGTTCGCTCTTTGTGTCAAGCAGTTCCCGCTCCCAGCCTAGTTCTATGGACTTTGATAACCGTGTGATGTCGTGTGTCTACTATGACAGTATCATATGAAGTCATTTCACCATCCTAAGATTCCTTTGTGTTCTGCTCATTCATCCCTTTCTCTCCGCAGCCCCTGGCAACCACTGATCATTTTACTGTCTCTATAGTTTTTCCTTCTCTAGAATGCCATGTAGTTTTCAGACTGGCTTCTTTCACTTAGTTGCATGCTTGATGGTTCCTCCGGGTCTTTTCGTGGCTTGATAGTTCAGATATTCCATTGTATGGAGTATTTGTTTTACCTGTTGAAAGGCATCTTGGTTGCTTCCAAGTTTTGGCGATTACAAATAAAATTTCTGTAAATATTCATGTGCAGGTTTTGGGGTGGACATTTTTTCAGGTCCTGCGGGTAAACACCAAGAAGCACAATTGCTAGATTACAGGGTAAGAGTATATTGAGATTTATAAGGACCTGGGGTACTATCTTCCACAGTGGCCAAACCATTTTGCCTTGTTCTCAGCAGTGAATGAGAGTTCCTGTCATTCCCCATCTTTGTCAGCAGTTGGTGTTGTCAGTGTTTTGGATCTGAACCATTCTAACAAATATATAGTAGTATCTAATTGTTTTAATTTGCAGTTCTCAAATGACATTTGATGTTGAGCATCTCTTCATGTGCTTTCTTGCCACCTGTCTATCTTCCTTGGTGAGGTGTCTATTCAAATCTTTTGCCCATGTTTAAAATTGGGTTGTTCATTGTCTTCTTTTTGAGTTTTAAGAGCTCTTTATATATTTTGGATGTAAGTTTTTTTTTTTATCAGATATGTTTTACAAGTATTTTTTCCCAGTCTGTACCTGTCTTTTCATACTCTTAAGAACTTTGAGTTTCTAGTGCCGTGTCTTTCCATCTTGTTAAAACCTCTGAGGCTCCAAAAACCATGTGATTTGCTACACATTTCATGTCTAGTCAATGGCAGAACCTGAGCTGGGACCCTGAGTCCCTGATTTTTGTGCTACCTGGCTTCCATGGGAGAAAAACCATTAAGACATGTGCAGGTTGGGCCCCGAGTGTTAGCATTGTCTGTCTCTAAAGGATTGTCTTTGCTTTCATCATCATTGTCTAGGGCAGAAGAGATGAAAGTCTGAACGTGGATGAGCATCTGGCCAAAAAAGATGCCCAGGTCAGTAACAAAGCAAGGCAGGCATCTCCCTTCACTCTTCCCCCACTTGAACTTGACTGCCTCTCTGTGAAAGAGAAAAAGGTGGCACCAACTGGGGCTGTCCTTTCTGGTCTGGAGGAGAAACCTGCATTCTGGGGACCACTTACCCCCAACGTCTGCCCTCCCCAGTGGTGGTTACCATCCCCCAGCTCTTGCCAGGCCAACTTTCAGGTTTCTGCTGAAAGTGAGAGGCTTAAATACCTACTCAATATTCTCACTGACTCTAGAATCAAGTGAAGCTCCACTCTTCTCACGTCCCCTCTCAGAGAAAGAGAATCATGTCTGTAACAATGTGTGTGTCTTCCTTCCCTTGTCAATAGCTTCTCTACAATGCTGGTGAGGACAGATGGGGCACAGATGAAGACAGATTCACTGAGATCCTGTGTTTAAGAAGCTTTCCTCAACTGAAACTAAGTATGGGCTCACATGACCACCCTGCGTGTTGCATGTTGTTTTGATACCTGCTTTTGGGTTTAGCACACAAAAGTGCTAGAAAATGAAGTTAAAAATCGCAGTATTTTCCAATTTATGTAGAAATACTTCAGGAAACAATGGGGAGCTGTATTCTAACTCTAATTCAAGGAAGTGCTAACACTAAATGGGTTGTCCCAGAGGCTAAGTAGGCTACCTAGTAAGTAGCAGGAAATAGACTGGGGAGGAAGGAGGCAGGGAAGGAAGGAGGTAGCCCTCTGGGGGAGAGCAGGAAGGTCATTTTTGGGTGCAGAAGAGCGTGACGGCACTGCTTCCCCCACCCAACACCTCTCCCTACTTAGTCGCTTGTCAGAAAAGCCAGCCATTGCAGGCCAGCGTCTGTTGGTGTGTGAGTGAGTATTAATGAACATTCAGCTTTTCCTGATGTGAAGGTAAGTGGGGCTATGGGGAAGGCCAGCTTTTTTTTTTTTTTTGTCAAACCAACAATTATGCGAAACTGCTGAGCACTCACCCTCTCACTCACGCCTCTCCTGGAGTGTTCTGGAAGCACTGGCACCCAGAAGCCTGGAGCTCTGTGTACTGTGAACAGCTGACTCTGGCTTCCAGGTGCTAGTGTATAAACAGCCACAGTGCAAGACTAAGCTTATGCAGAATTGATGAGAAAATGAGGAAACAAGGAATTGATTTTGAGTTGAGGTCTCAGCTCTGTCACCCAGGCTGGAGGGCAGTGGCAGGATCCCACCACTACCAGCAAGGCTTAGGCAATCCTTCTGCCTCAGCCTCCCAAGCAGCTGGGACCACAAGTGCTGCCATGCCCAGCTAGTTTTTTGATTTTTCACAGAGACAAGTTCTCACTGTGTTGCCTAGACTGGAAACATAAGGATATTACTGTGACTTTTAGATTTTTGAAATCGTCCTTCCATAATTTTGGCATTAAAAATCACATTTTTAAACAAAATAATAATAGTTCTGTATATGATATTGCTCTATTAATGTCTTTGAAAAATAAAAACAGCAACCCTAGATCTCTCTCCAAGAATTCTTTTTTTAAAAGCATTTATTGGGAAGACACTTACTTGGCTTACAAAATATGACTGTCTACTTGGTGATGTAAGTACAGGTGTTGCTTGGGGCAAATGCTAATCCAGAAATTCAGATGCTGGGAGGTATGAAGTAGGCCATACCACTTTAGGGAATGATTTACTGAACACAAAGAACTCTTCAGAATTAAGAATTTCTAAGCAAATAAAACATATTTGACTAATGATCATAGTATTATTTCTGAGGTGCTGCTATAAATTTTAAAAAATAGCTCACTAGATAAATTATCATTTAACCTTTCAGGGTATTTGATATGCTTATATCCTGATAGGAGGTGGGAAGGGAGAGAGAGATCATTGAAGAAAATGATCTAGGAAGTTCAGGTTTTATTGTAGTTGATGTTCTTAGAAAGAAACAAAGGGGGAAATAGTCTGTGCTCAAATTTTCATGGTTTAAGGAAGGAATTTTTGAGTTTGTTATTTGGTCTGCTGCATATCAGATAAAAAACTGGAATATATATAAGTGTCGTCAACTGGGATGCTTTAAATAATTTTGTGGTGCTGCTTTTTAGCATTTGATGAATACAGAAATATCAGCCAAAAGGACATTGAGGACAGCATAAAAGGAGAATTATCTGGACATTTTGAGGACTTACTGCTGGCCATAGGTAAGCCTCTGAGTACTAATAAGCTGAGTTGCTTTGCACTTGTTTCAATTCGACATCAAGGTACGTTCCTTCTGTATAAGAATCCTGACTGATCTACCTTTATGCTGCCTATAGCCCCAGTACGGTCATGGAACACACAATGTGCTCAACAAATATTGTCAAATGGATGCATAAAGATGTTATCTTTTTTATCTTATTTTACTTTTTAAATTTTTATTTGGCTTGTCACCATGTTTAGCTTGTAGACCCCTTGAAAGCTGAAATATTTTATTTCTTTTTTAAATTTTATTTATTTGAATTTATGTAGAGACGGGTCTCACTATGTTGCCCAGCCTGGTCTCAAACTCCTGGCCTTGACCTCTCAGAGTGGTTATGAGCCACCATACCCAACCAAAATACTTTATTTATACTGGCATTTTTATTGAGCCTTATTAAAAACTGAGATCTAGGCTGCGTACAGTGGCACACACCAGTTGTCACATCAGCTTGAGGGGCTGAGGCTGGAGCTTGAGCCTAGGAGTTCAAGTCCAAACTGGACATCACAGCAAGATCTCCTATCTGAAACAACAACAAAACTGAGACCCAGACCAATTTGATAATTCACCATATTTATTTTAGTTCTTTCTGGAAATGTCAGTGGCCTTTCAAAGGTGAGCCAAAGCTGAAGCGATAGGTCTCCTTCCTTGGTTGAGTGAGCAGGAGTACGTCAAAAAGAAATTAAGTTGCAGGCTGAAACTGTTCCTATATAGAAATGTGCATTAACTGGCGGTCAAAAACAAGTTACACCGACTGGTCTGTCTTCTTAGTGGGGGCTCAGCAGTTAGCTGTCTAGGCACTAGGAGAACACCTTGCAAGAGAGGTGTATTTACAGGGCTAAGACACTGTTCAAACACAGGATTCTTGGCACCTGCAGTCAAGAGTCAGGCAGCAACGTCTAAGTGCTTATACCACACAGGATGGTTCAGAACCCTAAACCACTCCAGTTTGGCGGGACTGTTGAGCTTACAGGATTCTTCTCCATTAATGCTAGGGTAGGAATACCTGTACTCTGCACATCTTGTCGTTTCACCAATGAAGTCATTTCTGACATCTGTAATGGTAACTAACAGCAAATCTGGTGAGGTAAAGATACCTGATGGCTGAGGGTAACCACCCCTGGAGTGGAGCCTCTGACTCATCATTCAGGTGTTAACTTCTACCTCTGAAGGGTGAGCCCCCAATTAGAGTGCTTCAAATTTTATTTTTAAGTAAGTGCTTATCTGGCACATACTGTGTGCTCGACATTGTACTAAACTCTCTACAAATAGTAACTCACTTAAGCCTCATACCAAGCCTGTGAAGAAGGTGCCACTATTATCCCCTTGGTAGGGCTGGTACACTCAGGCAAAAGAGGAGGAGTTACATCCCTGGTCTCCCTGGGAAGTCTGGTAAAGCTCAGAGCTCACCTCAGGCAGCTGAGCTCATAGTTTGTGATGTTAACCAACCACTTTGATGTTGTGGTATAGACATAGGCTGAGATAGTCTATGTTAGAGTGTTTTAAAGCAAATTACAGAAAATATACCAGAAAACAAGCACCCTGTCTTTTCCAGGCCTCATGCTAAAAGCTTCCTCTTATTATTTCACTTAGCTTCTGACCCTCTCTTCAGTGCCAAGAATAGGACTCTTTATCCAACTCTTGGCTCAAAAAAAGAAAAATATATTGACTATGATTGAATTGCTGAAAGACAGGCCAAGAAAGGGAAAAAAAGCCTCTTTTTTAATTTAAAAAAATGAAATTGAGATTAGTCTTCATAATTAGTTCTGAGATTGTTCCAGTGGCAATGATGATAGCCAGCTAATTATTTTCCATTTCATATTGTTAATCCTTATATTAACTTTGCTGATTCTTATTTGTTTGCTCTTGTTAAGCTATAATATTTAAAAACCTTTACTGAGATATACAAATTCTCATTCACTGAGCTAAGAAGCGTTCTTAGAAATATACATTGAATTGTGCATTACATTTAGGCTATAAAGTGTATGTTTTATCAAGTAAAAAAAGGCTTTATAATTCAACTAATTTAAAGTTCAAAATGTGTCGCACCTTCATTTTCTCTTCCAGTCTACTATCGGAATAAGTTTCTTTTAAAAAAATCTTTGAGATAATAACTCACATACCATAAAATTTACCCATTCAAAGTGTGCACTTCAGTGCTTTCTAGCACATTCACAGAGTTTTGCAACCATCACCACAATCTAAGTTTAGGACATTTTTATCAGCACCCCCAAAATGTCAGTCACTCCCCATTCCTACCCACCCCTCGGCTTCTGGCAACCATTAATCCAATTTCTGTCTCTATAGATTGGCCTATTCTGGGTATTTCATATACAGAGAATTCAATGCAATAGTCAACACATAGTTTTTGACATGAAAAACCATCTGTACTCATCATCTTGGTATTACACAATAGGAATATATAAGTTGTTAAATAAAAACAAATCCAGATTTAGGTAAGGAGAGGCTTTATTCAAAAAGACTAATACAATAAGAAGAACTCTTTGATCTCAGAAATGTACAGGAGTCTCAGAATCCAACAGAGAAGTCTTTTCTTTCATGAGAGGGATAAGCAGACCTTAGCAGCAACTTTTAGGGGGAAGTTGGGTAGGCAGAAAGGCATGGTTATGGAGGATCAACAGGAAGTGTGTCTTGCTATGGCCAGCTGGATTCTCGGGATAAGCTGATGTGGGGGCATGCACTGCACTTCAGAGTTTGCCTGGGATTGGGGCCTAGCCGGAGTTCAGGGACCTTGGGAGGAGACAGGCTGCAGAGGTAGGGTCAAGACAGTGAGCAGGGTGGGGCACGGGCCATTATGAATGCTTGGCCATGGTGATGACCTCTCACAGACTTGCATTTCCCTGCCTGTGGCCTTGGGTGCTGAACAACCTTCCTTACCACTGAAACACACTGCTGCCTACTGAAATTTTCAGACATGAAGAGCAAGCCTGGTAGTTCAGAACATAAATCAGAGGGCAAGCTGAAAGGGGAAAGGATTATGAAAAGAATGGACCATACAGATCTAGTTGATGGGGGGTGATTAGAAGGCGTAATAGCGTAAGAGTGGGCATAATGGTTTTGATCAAATTATTAAGGCTTGCCTAATATGAGTTTGAGAAAATTCAGGTACTGTCGATTTGAATGGTTCTTTCTTGTCAGACAACTTCATATCTGACTGGTACTAGGTGCCACGTTTGGGTTTCTAACACATTTCTCCTTCTATTTCCCTTAAATTACTTGCACAAACCAAAAGTCTTTTACCTACAGGTTAAAGAGTGTGGAAATAATCATGTCGCTGTAAATAAGCTTATTCCCTGCAGACTTTTCTATTGATATTTTCACTTTATTTAAAGGATAATACATTTACTCATGTTTTTATCAATTTCCGTTTTCTTGTTTTACTTCTGATTTGCTTGTTATTTCAAAATAAAGAGTTAAAACATTGTAGTATTTTTTAAATGACTGAATTCAGATGGCAGGTACTAGGTCTAATGTAATTACTCTAACCAGTCTATAAATTCTAATTCCATCATTTAAAAGAAAATCTTTGCCGGGCGTGGTGGCTCATGCTGGTAATCTCTGCATTTTGGAAGGCCAGGGCAGGAGGATTGCTTGAGCCCAGGATTTCAAGACCAAGCTGGGCAACATAGTGAGACCTCGTCTCTAAAAATAAAAAATCTTCCCATTGGAAAAATTACTTTTAAATGGAACTTCAGTGCCCCTTCAAACCTCATGAGTTATTTGGAGCAAGCTCTCTGCAGTTGTTAGGCCAAGTTGAGCACCAGGAGCCCAAGAGATTAGAAATTGAGTGGGAGGGTGGGGAGGAGGTGCACCCTGGGGAGTTATCAGTGTAGGCGTAGGTGTGCGGTGTGTCTGCAGTCTGGAGATGAGTCAGACGCCGTGGGAGTTTCTTTGGCAGGTAATTTTATTTTCCCCGTGGCTGAAGCTAATTACTGTGCTAAAGCTCTGTGCAAATATGACGTTACATGGCTTTGAAATTCCGGTTGAGCTGCCTTCATTCTAAATAAAAGCCCGTAGAGGGGACAAGGTGGAGTGGAATGACCGTCCAAATAACCTGTTCTAAACCATGTTGCTATAGATTAACCCAATTTCCATACAATGAAGCTGAACATTTATTTGCTTTTCATAACAGTTCGCTGTGCGAGGAACACCCCTGCCTTTTTGGCTGAAAGACTGCACCAAGCTTTGAAGGTTGGTCTGGAGATTTCATATGCATCCTAGTGTCCCTTGAGGAGAATGTAAAATATTGCTCCATACTGATGGAGTGTTGTATTTCTTTTCCACTTTTATGGGTTCTCTTTAGGCTAATTTGCCTACTAATTTATCTCAGAGGTTAATAGTAAGTTTTGTAACCAACAGAGATGGGTACAGTGAAGTGTTGCCTACATTATTTCCACTACTTCACGGTAAGTGCAGGCAGCAGAGCTCGTTTTAGAACACCAACCTCAGACTTGACCCACAGACCCCATGGCCTCTCAAACTGCCTTACCTGAAGTAAGTTGAGCTGTTTCAGCAGCCTTACGTGATGTGATGACCCTGTGACTGTTCATCCATCTTCACCGGCCAGATGCTGGCTCTCCCACAGACCCTAGGACAGGGCCTTGCCTTTGGATGACATACACATTGGTTTCTTAACTGGACGTTTTCTGGATCCCACATGGATCTTCCAAGCAACATCCAGGGTGAACACGTCCCTCTCCTTACTCGCCCCAGCCAAGGCTGCTCCCTTCTCCCGTGTCTGTCCTGGAGGATAGCCCCAGCAGGAGCTTGTAGCCCTCAGAAATCCTGCTGTTCCTCCCCAGCCCTATCCATCATGCTTCGGCCTCCTCAGCCTTCTGTCTATTCCCTGACCATGGCAAGTCTTTCTCGTACCAAAGTTTTTGCTTATGCTGCCCTCTCCACCTGCAATGTTCCTCCTCCAGGCCTGTCTATGGCTGATTCCTTCTCATCTTCTAGTCTCAGGTGATCTCCTAAGAGGTCTCCCCTGACTGCATTGGCTCCTTTTGGTCACTCTCCATTCCATTTCCTGGCTTTATGTTATTCCTTGTTCTCATCATTATTTATTTAAGCAATAAGTTGATTTGCTCTACTGTCTGTCTCCACCTACTAGCACATAAACTCCACGTAGACAGATTCAATCTGTGTGTTCATCATCATATGCACAGTACATGGGGCAATGCCTGGCATATAGTCCATGCCCAATGAGCATTTATTGGGTGAATTAATAAACGGAGTCAATGTCCACCTAACTTAGCTACGAGTCTTACACTACCCCTCCCCCTCATTATCCTCAGGAATATACCTCATTGTGTTTGTCCGTGTACCTACATAAGTATCTTTCAAATCCTTCCATTTTCTCCATCCATACTGCAGTTATTCTAGTTCAGGTATCATTTCTCTCGTTTATTCCTGAGGTCACCTCTGGATGGTCCCAGACCCTCCAGGCTTATTCCCTTTTCTTCACCCTGCACCTACTTAGCAATCGGTCTCTTGTATTGCAGTCAGAGTGGTTTTCTGAAACCACAAACGAGATCTGATCTCAGCATTCTCATGCTTTAAATATCGCAGTAGCTCTCCACACTTGGGGTACAGTCAGAATTTCATTTCATGATTAACAAAGCCTGGCCTTTCTCTTGCTGTCCCTCTTGGTTATATATGAATCCCTAGACATGGCATTCTTTCCTGCCCTGGATCTTCACACATGTGTGAACCGACTCCTTCTTCTGGATGACTTAACTTTCTCCAACAGACCTTTCCTAGTCCTTAATCTTTCTTGGCCCCCTAAAATATGCTCCCTTGGTACCCATTGTTTTCCATATATCAGACGGTCTTGCATTGGTCTACTTTCTTACCTGTAACCTTTACAAAACTAGAAGCTTCACAAAGATACTTCATCTCTGTTTTTCAGTAATTACCATGGTGCTGACACAGAGTAGGTGCTCAACAAATATTTCTCAAGTAATGAAGCATGAAGTCTGGTGGTAAATGAAGAAACACCACTGTAGCTGAATATTTTCCACACCATTATATCGTTCTTACAAATATAGATCTATATGTTGTTTTGTGACCCGTGAGATATGTGTTGTGAACACCTCTCTGTCTCAACAGGGTGCTGGAACAGATGAGTTTACTCTGAACCGAATAATGGTGTCCAGATCAGAAATTGACCTCCTGGACATCCGAGCAGAGTTTAAGAAGCATTATGGCTACTCCCTATATTCAGCCATTAAAGTAAGTCTCCTCTGAAAACAGCAAAACATATTTTGCCCTTTTCTACCACCTTCCTGCTCTTATATTTCTTAAAACATGAAAAATACATGACATACATTTCTCTCTCCTGGTCAACACGTAAATGTGTTGTCTGAGTTTAAAATAGTAGCAGCAAATGTCCCTTAAAGGCGTAACTGTTTTTCAGCTCTAACATCCAAGGCATTCGATAAATATTCAACATTTTTTGTAGGTTTACTGGACACAATTTTTCTTCTTTTGTGAATTATATATGCAAGTTGTTTACCTGTTTTTTATTTATTTCAGTGTTTATGGCAAAGTAAGAAAAGAAGAATACATTTGGCTTTGCAGCTTAGAGTTCATTTCATTTCCATATGTAGGAAGCTTTCTCGTTCCTTTTAACAGCTGTATATCATTCCATTGTTTGCATTTTTATACTCACCACCTCAACAGAGTTGTTCAATTTCTTGCTATCACAAACAATGCTGTACTTTGCATACACAGTTTCATGAGGTACAAGTGTATCTGTGGGATAATTTTTCAGAAGTAGGATTGCTAAGAGAGATGTAAATATATTTGTAATTTTGGCAAATATTAACAACTGAATTCCATTTTACACTTTCGTGAAGGAAGTTTGAATCCTTGCTTCTTCACAGCCTTGGCACAGTGGGTGTTTTCAAACTTTTGTGTTTTTACAATCTGATAATTATATCCCAAGGTAGGTTTTTTGTTTTAAGAAGCAAGATCTCACTTTGTCACCTAGGCTGGAGGGCAATGGTACAATCGTAGCTCACTGTAGTCTCAAACTCCTGGGCTTAAGCAATCCTTCCACATCAGCTTCCCAAGTAGCAAGGATTACAGGCACATGCCACTGTGCCCAGCCAATTTTTTACTTTTTTGTAGAGACAGGTTCTCACTATGTTGCCCAAGCAGCTTTTAAACTCCTGGTTTCAGGCAATCTTTCCACCTCAGCCTCCCAAAGACCTTCACTGAGGTCTTGCAAGCTGTGTGGTGGGGCTCTGTCCAAGCCTCTGCCATCCCATTCACTCTATGAATGTCTTGAGAAAATCCGCCCTGGAGAGTGCTGGACCCAGGCAGATTCTCTGAGGTCTAAGCTGGGAGGTGGGGTTCCACGGATGTTCTGGAACAAGAAGAGGGCAGCAGCCATGCAGGAGTGTTTGAGTGCTGAGGGTCCAGAACTGGGAGTGGGGCCCGTGATGTTCAGTCACCCTCGGCCCAATTGAGAATCATCCTTGCACCCTGGGCTGTTCCTAGCAGCAGCCTCTCTTTCAAGCCCTAGGAGGCTGGAGATGCCCTTGTGAGGGACATGGTGCCCTGCCGTGGTGCCCTGTCATGGCCACCTGGGCCACCTGTCTTAGATCATGTTCCTGCATCATTGTAAACAGCTTGAGTGTTTGATCTAGCCTTACTCCAGCCCTGCCCAGAAGAGCCACTCTGGTCAGGTGCAGATGTTGGGAAGGGTCCTGCCTTCAGCCTTAAAAGTGGTCTTGGAATGCATTAATAGCAATCAGTCAACTAGATTCATTCACCAAATATATTTTTTAAATCAGAGCTTTTATTTTTGCACTACACCTTTACAGAAAGAGATGCATACATAAATTGAAATCAGGTCGGACACAATGGCTTATATCTATAATCCCAGCACTTGGGAGGCCAAGGCAGGAGGATGGTTTGAGGCCAGGAATTTGAGACCAGCCTGGACAACATAACAAGACCTCATCTTCACAAAAACTTAGCCAGGCGTGGTGGCACACGCCTGTAAATCTTAGTTACTTGGGAGGCTGAGGCGGAAGGATCACCTGAGCCCAGGAAGTCAAGGCTGCCGTGAGCCAAGATTGTGCCACTACACTGAAGCCTGGGTGACAGAGTGAGACCCCAATTTAAAAATCAAAATAAAGAATATAAGTTGAAATCAGGAACTTAAAAATGTAACTCTCAGACTGTGCCTGGGGCTTAGTGCAGATTGTATCAACTGCTCACACTCAATTCTATCTGAATCAATCCTGACACATTACAATAGTTCCAAACATCAGAGACAGATTCAATTACATTAACCATATTGTACTTACCAAGGCAGAAAAGTACACTCCTCCATTTTCTAAAGATTGCCAGTAACAAGGTTGAGACCAAGGCTTTCAGTTCACCCTCAGCAAACCAGAAAATTGAATTAGCCAGTGGCTCTTGGTCCCCCAAGGGCCTAGGTAATTAAGGCTTATTGTATTAGAAAACATTTAAAGTGGGCCAGGCTCAGTGGCTAAGCCTGTAATTGCAGCACTTTGGGAGGCCGAAGCGAGTAGATTTCCTGAGCCCGCAGGTTCAAGACCAGCCTGGGCAACTTGGTGAGACCTCATCTCTACAATGAATCGAAAATTAGTTGGGTGTGGTAGTGCATGCCTGTAATTCCAGCTACTTGGAAGGCTGAGGAGGAAGGATCGCTGGAGCTCAGCAGGTCAACGCTGGGGTGGCCATGAGTGTGCCACTGCACTCTAGTCTTGGACGACAGAGTGAGACTCCACCACAAAAAAAAAAAAGCGGAAAAAAAACCATTTGAAGTATTTGTAGTTTGATAGAAAATAAAAATCCTTGACTGAATAGTTCAGTTTGTAATTTGAAATAATATGAGGTTTTTTTTATTTCTACCACCCAACATATATAATTAAGTTACCTCATTGTGTTTTTGCTGCTGATGAGTAGGAGCTTTTTAGATGACTGAGTTTTCAGAATTGAGAGGATAGAGTTCTATTTTGTGATTCTGTCCACCTGCTTAGGCTTTACTCTGCTCGTTGACACCTTTCTCAGGTGGTGACTGGTGGGGAAACAAGCGGGCATCTCTTGTTACCTAATAAGGCGATATTAATGAAAAATTTACATAAAATTACATTTTTGGTAGCTTTCTTGGTCAACAAATTAGGTACCTCTTTAATAAATAGCATAATTTTCAAGCTCTTTATGGGAAATATAGAAGCCACACTCAAGAAACTCATAAACTATGTGGAGACTTGAGGTAAGTATAAAAGATGTTAGAAGATAATTGAAGCAGTATGTACTAGATTGAACAGTTAAGTACTAGATTGTGAGATACAGAGGATAATAATGCAGGAATTGAGAAGAAAAGAAGTTTGGGGTTAGATAAGGAATATTTCTTGGAGAAATGGGTCTTGAGTCTGCCTTTCAGGTCATGCCTGCGTTGACTACCTCCTGCGGGCCAGAAGCTCCACTGGTCAATAGGATTTCAGAGGGGAAAACTCTAGAAACAGGCAGGCTCAGAGGCAGGAGGGAAAATAGGAGCAAGGCTCATGCTTGATGAGAGGATCCACCTCGGGGAAGATGGAGAGATGCAATCCAAGCAGCAAGATGAGTTCAGTTGAGAGATAGCTTTGAGATCAGGGAATTTGTATTTCATCCATTCCGTTAAAAATATTTATTAAATGCATGCTATGGGCCAGGCTTAGGATTACAATTATAAGCAAGGAGGGGGGGATACATTCTTTGCCCTTAGGGAATTACAAATAAATGTAAAATTGCCACTATGTGAAGTGTGAAGGAAAGAGACATTGTGCCAAAAGATCATATCACAGGTGGACTTGGCCTACAGGAAAGACTGCTGTGAGGAAATTGTGATTCAGATCTGTGAAATGAGTTGATGTTAATAAGGCGAAGGTAGGGAGGTAGGCAGCCATTCCAACAGAAGGGATGGTAGATGGAAAGACCTCGTGGTAGAGTAAATACAATGAAAAATAAGAATGTGGGACCAGACCATGCTGGTCTAAGGCAATGTTTAAGAATTTTTGTCTTTAGCTTAAAAGTAAGGGGAAGCAGTAAAAAGTTCTAAGCAGGTTAGTGTCACGATCATTGCAAAGACCTCTGTGCCTGTGGAGAATGAACTGGACACAAGACAAAAAAGACACAGGCTGATGAGTTAGGAGGTTATTACATTAGTCACACAAGAGTAGCTATGGCTGGGCTGGTGGTGATGCAGAGAGTGGAAGGAGCAAGCAAGGGCACAGAAGACACTGAGGAGTTAAAACTTAGCGACTGGTGTGAAGAGTGAGGAAAAGGATGTGTCCAGGACAACACCCAGCTTTCCAACTTGAGAAATAGACAGTGGTGCCATTCCCTGCAAGGGGGTCAGGTTTTCCAATTTTTTTTTTTTTCATTTTGGGTGTGGGAGGAGGTTCATGAGTTTGGTTTTGCATGTGAGTCTGACTGGCAGAACCCCTAATCATTGTGTACAGCTTGAGTAGAGGTGTCTTTTTTTTTTTGAGTTGGAGTCTCGCTCTGTCATCCAGGCTAGAGAGCAGTGGCACACTCACAGCCACCCTAGCATCCACCTGCTGGGCTCCGGTGATCCCTCTGCCACAGCCTTCCAAGTAGTCAGAACTACAGGCATGCTACCACACCCAGCTAATTTTTTATTTATTGTAGAGAAAAGGTCTCACTAAGTTGTCTGGGCTGGTCTCGAACCCGAGGACTCAGGCAATCCACTCGCCTTGGCCTCCCAAAGTGCTGGGATTACAGGCTGAACCACTGAGCCCAGCCCGGAGATGTCTAACATGAGCTCTTAATACAAAGCCAGAGCATTGCTGACTTGTCAGAAGTGTGAGTGAATTTTACATATGACAGAGCAAGACGGGAAAACCAGTCGGGGAAGAACTAAAACCGATATGAAACAGAAGAATATTGAGTTACACATTTTGTGAAACAAAGAAGAAGAAAGAAGGAAAACAGGATATATATTATTGCCAATTGTGTCTTACTGTGAAAGTTATGCCTAGCTTCCTTACTAAATGACCTTTCCTTACTTCCTTTACATTACCACTTACTCTAATACTAACCCCAGTGACAGCTTTTCAGATATAAAGCTTAAGAAATCGGAAGTACTTATTGGTTGAGTTGCCTCAAATAAAATGAAAATATGATGATTTTAAGCAGTCAGGTTAAAAGCCAACTTTGACCTCCAATGAAGTCTTTGCATAGCGATCATGCAAGTCTAACCTTGCATAGTATCTCTTCTGAACCAAGATCTTTGTTTGACTGGCCTAGGAAAAAGGGGCTATAAACATCCTCTTTGGGGGTGTGGTGCATTTCACTTTCCTAAGGCAGGCAGTGTAGCAGAGTATTAGGGAACCAGGTTATCTGATTTCAAATCCTGCTTCTGTTACTTACTCATTACAAGATTTGGGCAAATTTTCTAACCTGTTTTCCTCATTTTACTTACCTATTACGGGGGATATAGTAACTGTTGTTTAGAGCTTTTATAAGAGTTAAAGCAATGTTAATACACATTAAGCCTTTTGACTGTCAAGTGTTTGATGAATATTAGTTATTAAAACTATATTTTTTAAAGTTTTAATATTTTATTATTAAAAATTAATATTATGTGCCTGGGAGCCTTGGTGCACACCTGTAATCCTTGGGAGGCCAAGGTGAGATGATTACCTGAGCCCAAGGATTCAAAACCAGCCTGGGAAACTTGGTGAAACCTCATCTCTACAATAAATAAGCAGATTAGTGGTGCGAGCCTGTAATTCCAGCTATTTGGAAGGCTGAGGGAGAAGGATAACCTGAGCCCAGCAAGTCAAGGCTATGGTAGCCATGAGCATACCACAGCACTCCAACTATGGGTGACAGAGTGAAACTCCAACTTAAAAAATAATAATAATAATAATATTATATAATTGCTGTGATGTTATTTTTTTAACCCAAATTGAAATTTAATTGTAATATATCAGGAAGAATTTAAAGAAATTCTTATTTATTTGTAAAGAAGATGCTACTAGGCTGGAACATGGTTACACTCAGGTATGCATGAATTATGGAGTTGCAGATGTATTTCACTAAATGATACAGCTCCTTACCCCTCATGCTATGGAACTTGATTCATTTATGCTCCCTCATTATTTATACTGTGTCTGTTCTCTGTCTGTCTTGTCTTTGCAGTCAGATACTTCTGGACACTATGAAATTGCACTCTTAAAAACCTGTGGTGGAGACGACTAAGATGAGAAGATGATCTCCCGGGTTGCCTTCTCCCATGACAGGCGTGTCCAGCAGCTCTGCTCACTGCTTTTCATAGTATTTAGACGTACAAGCAAGTGTGGATAGCAGCCTGTGTTCCTAAAAGAAATCTTTATTCTTCTATAATAACAACAAAAGTGATTATTTTAGAGCTTCTCATTTATAACGTAGTACTTTATAAATGAAATTTAAAATGGTATTAAGGATCTTTTAATACTATCCAAATTATATTTCTGCTTGCCAGTCAGAATCTGTGTACAGTTCTAAACCATTAAATATAAAGTGAGATAAATTGTTGCCTTTGTTAAAGATAATTTGTCTCTTTTTAGTGTCTACCGACATCATTTGGGGCCTGGTATCAACAACTAATGATACTTTAAAACACATTTTTGTTATAAAAGCTATTGTTGCCTCAATGTGTCTGTTGTTCATGCTCTTCTTAAAGAAAGGAATAAAGATAAAGATGTATGTGGCCCTGTCCGTCCCTTTCTAGTTGTGATCAAGCTGTAGGAGTAGCAATGCCTGATAAATTATTTCAGCCCATAGAAAACGTCTGCTGAACAGTTAACCTAACCACTTCCTGTCTGAGTGGCAAGCATGAATTGTGGTTGCTTCCTGCTAAATACTACTTTCCCAGAATGGGTATGTGGAATCAAATCTCTAAGTTTTCTTTTTCCCCTGAGGTGGCAAAACTGCGTTTAAAGAATCCCTCATGCTATCTTTCAAATGGAACCAAACATGAGATACCTTGACTGATGTGAAATAAATTAGGTAAAAACAGTTGGAGTTATTAGTCTGGACAAGAATAGTAGCCGTCACACCACAACAGTGATGTGTGAGTCCAGGGCAGTCAGTACAGGCCATAGCAAACATGCCTGAGACCTCTCAGAAAGAGGCATAAGTTGTTGACGGAGGGTAGAAAAGCATATAAGAGAAGAAAGCTGGAGACAGGGAGCCATTTAACAAGTGAGTTTGATCATCAATCCTAGAAATGTCAGTCATAGCTGAGATGATGGCAGAAGAGAATTTTTAAAAAAAGAAAGAAAAACTACTTAAATATTTAGGAGAGCCAGGCACGGTGGCTCAGCCTGTAATCTCAGCACGTTGGGAGGCCAAGGCAAGAGGATTGCCTGAGCCCACAAGTTCAAGACCAGCCCAGGCAACTTGGCAAGACCTCGTCTATACAATAAATCACAAAAAACTAACCAGACATGGTGGCATGCGTCTGTAGTTCCAGCTACTTGGAAGGCTGAGGCAGAAGGATCACCTGAGCCCAGCAGGTCAAGGCTGCATTGGCCGTGAGCGTGCCACTGCACTCCAGCCTGGGCGACGGAGTGAGACTCCAACTCAAAAAACAAAAAAAAATATTTAGGAGAGAAAGTTGAGTAAACATCGTACTGAAGGATATAGTCAGATGTTGGCCATGTATGCCTTCACAATTTTGGCTTAAGTGATTTGGTGAATGAGTGCATTACCAAGCAATAAATCAATGCTAACACTCATTGAGTATTAGTTAAAAGAACATCATGCATTTGAACTATACAAGTGCTTGCTGTGTATGAGGTCCTATGTTAAACAGTGTCACATATTTTAAATGGTTAGTCTCAAGCAACCTTGCTTTGTAGATCCCAACTCAAAGACACAGGCATGGAAGCTTCGAGAAATCAAGCAACTCGCCGTTGGAAGAACCAGGATTTAAACCTAAGCACCCAACTTCAATGTCCAGAGTCTTAACCACTATTTTGTCCTGGAACCTTTCCCATTCCAGGGCCATTGTTCTTATCCATGGCTAGTTCTTAGATTAGAACACAGTGCTCAGCATATAAAAGACATTGAATGCAGTAAATCTTTGTTGGACGAATGAAG
Organism: Tarsius wallacei; assembly: GCA_963574415.1. Classification (NCBI taxonomy): domain Eukaryota; kingdom Metazoa; phylum Chordata; class Mammalia; order Primates; family Tarsiidae; genus Tarsius; species Tarsius wallacei. Next base: position 2,264 of record CAUYQG010239094.1, on the reverse strand, counting down.
TTCTTTTAGCTTTACGTATTTGAATTACATGAGTGGATTTGGGTGGCTGTTTAAACATTTGTAAGTACACCTGGGTCTCAGCTTCCTAGGTCTGGGGAAATAAACTATTATTACTGTGTAATGGTGAGGCCTGGGGAAAAGTTCAGGAATTTTACCCACATCCAGAGGACTTTTCCAGTCTTCCTGTTACTGCCAGGAGAAATATCATAAAGCTGGCCAGAACAGTGGTATTTACAGAGAAGCAAGAACTTCAAATACATGTAGAATCGTCTTTACTCAACGGCAAGCTAAACACCTAAAGTGACATTACAAGGTACTAACTTTGACCACATTCTCCAAAATCATAAAGAATCTCATTCATTTTTTATTTTTTGAATTGGAGTCTCACTCTATCACCCAGGCTGGAGAGCAGTGGCACAATCATGGCTCACCACAGCCTTGACCTCCCATACTCAGGGACTCAGGTCAGCCTCCTTTAAATTTTGATATCAATTGTTTTCTTTTCCTCTGGAAAAATCATTGTTCCACTACAGCTCTCCCACATACTTTGTTTTCTTTCTCTTCTTTTTCTTCCTTCCCTCTCTCCCTCCCTTCCCTTTTTCTCTTTATTTACTTCTCTCTGTAATGTAATAAGCACTGCAAATGTGAAAACTAAGACCTTGACAATAACTTACTAACAACTCCATGGTCCCCCCACCCTCCCTGCCTACCAGAGGTAGCCATCAACCCAAAACCCTTATTTATTGTCCCCTTGCCTTCTGTTTCTATAGTTTTCCAGATACGTTTTATTCATTATTAAGTGGGTCTTATATAATCTCTGGAACTTCCTTTTTCACCTAATGCTAAGTGATAGTCACGTCATTGCATGTCATGGATTGTATTTATTTTAACTGCTATGTATTATTCCATTGTGTAAATTACAGATGTGATTTCCAGGTGGCCACAAAGTCATCCTGCAGGAAGCAGTCAAAGCATTGTTTTACCTGGCTGTCCATCCCTCATGCCTCTTTAAAGTTGTCACGCCTCATGATGGCCCCAGAAGCAGACTTTATCTAGTCAGTAAGGAGCACAGTATCATGGGGAAGCACAAAACTAAGAATGTGGGTTCTTTCTTGAACTCCCAGGGATTTACTGTGTAATCATATAGAAAGGGACAGCCACTAAACTGTTCTGAACATCGATGTGTCTGATAAGTCTGTCTCAATTCCTAGCCCAGGCCCCTACTCACAGTAGGTACACAGCAAATGCTAATGGTAATGACTTGTGAAGTGGGTCGATAGACCTTTCCTCCCACTCGTGTATCTGATTGTTGTAAGGAGCTCAGGAAATAATGACTGGAACTGCCTTGAAAAATATCAAATGTTATTCATATGTGGTGTAGAATTGTAGTACTCATATTAAAACAATTCGTTTTTGTTTACACGTGAATCAAGGGCTTCTTATGTGCTGGGTACTGTGCTAGGTAATTCAGATCTTATTTATCCTGAGTTATTACACCATTTATGTCTTAAGTACTTTCTGAAACAAAGCGTGGTTATAGGTGTCTCATTTTACAAATGAAGCTGAGACAGGTTAGGTAACTAACGCCAGTATAATCCGGGAACCCCAAATCTGAGAGGGCTTCGCATAATGCTTGCCTATTCCAAAGAAGTCACCCTAAGGTCCAGCAGAGAAAGACTGGTTTATTAAAACTTATGGGAGTCACCGATGGCGGCTGGCCAGTGAAGAATCCATGCCTCAGGATAGTACAGCAAGCAGTTTTATAGTCAAGCAAGTTAATTATTGCTGTATGGTGTTTACATTTACATTGATTAAGGGTGATGCCTACATTGCTTTCAGCATTGCCCAATCACCTGTACCCCATGACTTATTACTGGGAATGTGCATATTCTGTAGAGACCAGCCTTGGCCAGAGGCTGTTCCCTGAGGGAGGGAGCAGAAAGAAGCCAGATATAGTGAAAGACAGTCTATGTCCGGACAGTACCTCACACTCATGTTCCCTAGTGGAGAAGCCATGGTATAGGGTCAAGGTCTGCTGGACTTCAACACATATCATGAGTGAACATGAGGAAGGTGAGAACTTGAAGGGAACAGTGATCACGAGAGAATTCTGCAAAGAGAAAGCAACACTAAAATGACCCTCCAAGCCTTCCACTTTTATGCCTTATATTCACTGGACCATCTGGTAGCTGCTAAGAGTACATTTCTGATTATTCTAATGGAACTGTCTCAAGCTGACTGCTGTTGGTGATCCTTTCAAAGAA
>CAUYQG010239092.1:0-16597 GCA_963574415.1 Tarsius wallacei | reverse complement strand
GGGGCCAGACAAAATGCAGCTCACCCTGAACCAGCACTTCCTCCGCTCCTGGGAGCTTCTTCCTACCAGCATCCAACGAAATACTCCTCAGAGAGACAGTCGGTTCTGTACCTGAGGATTTAGGGCTTGCACAGTGGAGATAAAATAGGCCTGTGTCAAGCCGGGCTGGAAATCCTAACCCCAAAGTCTCCCCCAACTGCCAAGTTCTGCACACACAGCTGTAGGCAAGGGCGGGTGGGCACAGGCTGCTTCTCCCTCCTCCTCGCCCGCACACACCCAGGTGCCCCACTCACTCCAGGACTGATGGAAATTAGTTTGGAAGAAGATAAAACCAGAGGCGATTCGGGCAACGGGAAGCAAAAATCTAGGAATGAAACAGAAAAGAGCCTTCTAGATGGAGTCAGGCATCTCCAACAGGTGCCACAGAAGAGCATGCAGGCCCCACCCCGGGGGCCTCACCCGGCACATTTTTTGAAGATAAGTGGGCCAGGTAGGTGCCTGCACGTTGAGATAAGGGCTAAGTATAGAAGGAGAAAGTCGTTTTTTCCAGAATGTTAAGAAGCACATTTCAAGGAGTAAGGCGGTCTCAAGGACACACTGGGGGTAGCCTAATGAGGTTAGGGTCTTTTCCTTTATCAGAATTACAAGTTAAACTTCTTCAAGTATAACTAATTCAGGTCTGGTTGAATCTATGCCTCCTCTGAGCTCACTTTCTGTTTTCCCTAGTGGATCCAAACACAGCATAGTCATTATTATTTGATTAATAGGGAACCGGTGACCACCTCCTCCAAGAAGGCCTCAGGGATCCCCTCCCAGTTCTCCCACTACACCAGGGCTGCCACTGAGCCCTATCAGAGCCCACCCTGTGTGAGCACCTCTCTCTTCTGCAAGCCCTTGCTGTTCTTGAACTTGCTCCTACAGAACTGTTTATTTGTAACCTCTGATTTACGTCTTCCTACTACCTCTGCCTTCCATACTTCTATGTATTGAACTTTTCTTTTAGCATCGCATATAGATGAGATTTTCATGTATCTTGTTTATATCATTCAACATCATGTCTTCAGGTTTTGTTTATGTTGTTATAAATGGCAGGATCTCCTTTGTCCTCTGTATGTGTGTCTATAAGTATTTCACAAATTCTTTAGCTAGTTCTTTTTCACCAAGTAAGATTGTTTCCGTGTCTTGTCAATATGGAACAATGCTGTGATGGTTATGGGAGTCTGTTTATTTTTACAAGATGATGTTTTCATTTCTTCAGAGTTTATGCTCAGAAAAAAGATGGCTAGGTGATATGGTACTTGTATTTTTAATTTCTTTAGGAATCTCCAGACAGTTTCCCATAATGGCTGTACTAATCTACATTCCCACCATCGGTATGTGGAAGTTTTTTATTCTCAACACCCTTGCCAAACTTCATATCTTTCAGCTTTCCAAAAATAGGCATCTTAATTGATGTAAGTTGATATCTCATTGTGGTTTTGATTGAGATTTCCCTGATGATCAATGATATTGATTAGCTTTTCTTTTACCTACTGGCTAATTTTATGCTTACTTTCGAGAAATATGGATTCAAAGTCTTTACCTTTTCAGTCAGGTTAACTTTTTGATGTATTAGTAGTATTAGCTTTCTGTATATTCTTCATAATCACTCTCAATCCCTTGGTTCCCACTTTGTTTGGTTTGAGATCAGGTACCCTTATTGATGTCGTATCCCCCCCTCCCCTGGCAGTATCTTACTACTGCCAATCCCTTTCCTATAGTATTATGGTAAGGGTTCAGCGTTCACTTATGGGTGCGAACATGCAATACTCTGTTGTTTCCGTGATGGATCACTGAGTATCATAGACATTAAATCCATCCAAGTTGCTGTGAAGTCCTTATGTTTTTACATCTTTATGGCTGTATAATATTTCATCTTGTATATGTACCACATTTTTTTTTAGCCAGTCCAGTTTCAATGGGCAGCATGGTTGGGTCCATGTTTTCGCCATTGCAAATAGTGCTGCAATAAACATGTGTGTGCAGGTATCTTTTTTGTAGAATAATTTGAGTTCCTCCGGGTATATTCTCAGTAGGAGGATTGCTGTATTGTATGGAAGGCCAATTTCTAGTTCTTTTAGAAATCACCACATTGTTTTCCCAAGAGGTTGCACTAGTTTGCATTCCCACCAACATGTAGAAGCGTTTCCTTTTCTCCACAACCTTGCCACCATCTGTTGTTGCTTGTTTTATTAATGATGGCTATTCTTACTGGGGTTAGGTGGTATCTCAATGTGGTTTTGATTTGCGTTTCTCTGATGATTAGTGAGGCTGAGCACTTTTTCATGTGTCTGTTTCTTCCAGTGCATTTTCTTTTGAGAAGTATCTATTCATGTCTCTTGCCCACTTTTTAATTGGGCTATTTGTTTTTTTCCCTTTGGCATGTTTGAGTTCCTTGTAGATCCTGGATGTTAGGCCTTTGTCAGATATACAGTTGGCAAATATTTTTTTCCTGTTTTTCAAGACATTTGCTCATCTAGTTTGTAAGTTTCATTGGCCTAAATGTTTTTCATGATATATGCTTAAAGTAAGGTACACAGTGACTTTCTATTGTAACATCTTAGGATCTGTGGTGATATCCTTTGTTTATTTCCTGATACTTCTATTTGTTCACCCACCCCAACACTCCTTTACTCTCTCTCTCTCTCTCTTCCACTTTTGTTCTTATCAAGTTTATTAATCTTTTCAAAGAATCGCCTTCTGTGTTGTCATTTTTCTTTATTTTTTCATCATTTTCTATTTTGTTAGTTTCAGCTCCTATCTTTATTATTTCTTCATTCTTCTTATGTTGACTTTTGCCCCCTCTTTTTTTTTCTAGCTCCTCAAGGAGCACCAATGTTATTCCTATATTCTTTTCTCATGTTAGCATTTGAAAATAGAAACATTCCATTTTTGTTTTCTCTAGACAGGGCCTCTTGTCACTCAAAGTTGGAGTGCAATGGCATGATCAAGGCTCATTGAAGCCTTGCCCTCATGGGCTCAGGTGATCTTTCCACCTCTGCCTCTCAAGTATCCTGGACTACAGGTACATGCCATCTTGCTTGGGTAATTTTTTTTTTTTTTGGCAGAGAGAGTGATTTGCTTTGTTTCTCATGTTGGACTCAAACTCCTGGCATCAACGATCCTTCCACTGTGCCCTGCAAAGCACTCTTTTAAGAATATATTCAGCTGCATCCTATCACATTTGATATGTTGCTTATAAATTATTTGTTCAAAGTAGTTTCTAATTTCCTTTTCAGTCTTTTATGTTTAATGTATGTGTTTTAAAGAAATATATTGCTTAATTTCAAAATGTTCAGATTTTAAAAATTGTTGATTTTGATTAAATCTATTATGGTCAAGTAGCATTCTCTGAATAAAATCTTTACAATATTTTTGAGACTCATTTTATGATCCAACTACCTGATAATCTATCTTAGTGAATGTTCCATGTAACATGAATTGAATATGTATTCTGTAGTTGTTAGGTGTGATGTTCTATAAATCTCCATGTTTTTCAAATCTTATAGCCTTACAGATTTTTTTTTGGTTATTTATCTATCAGTTACTGGATGAGCATTTAAAACTCTATGATTGTGCATTTTATCTTCTTCTGTATTTGAAACACTCATATTCGGTGCATACACATTTGGGAATTTTGTGTTGTCTTAGGTATTGACCCCTTTATCATTATGAAATGTCCGTCTTAGGCTCTGGTAATATTCATTGTCATGAAATCTATTTTGTTGATATTGGGTTTTGTGCTGTGTCAACTTGGCTAAGCTAAAACTAAGTTTACAAGAAGCATCTCAGTACTGTTCTTAGAGCTGGCCCAAGGAAAAATTAGACAACAACATATTTGTGTGATTCTTGGAATCCATTAGTCTCTTAGGATTGTTGTGTTTAGATGTGGTGATGGACAGATGAAAAAATGCTGGTCAATTCTACCTTTTCTGTGCTCTCTTCCATTCTGTGTCTAGCTCTCCTTCCTGACTGCTGGCACTGCTGACTGAGGTCCTATGCCCTTCACCAGATGTTTTGCTTCAGACCCACAAAAGTAACAAACTTCCTGACAATTTAATCATTTTTTTTTGTGGTCACACTTTGGCAACTGGACTTGACTGCTTTCATAAATTACCTTCTTGACAACTCTTCTAACCTTACAACTCCCTTTTTGAGATTTTCCACTTTCCAGCTTTTTGAGATTTTTCCATCTCCCAGCTTTTATTTAATTCCTACAATAAATTGAGAAGCTTATTCTTGGAGAAGGTAAGTAAAGCTTATGAACCTCTAACCATGCTGATTAAGAAAAAAGAAAGAAAGGACACACTACCACAATTAAGAATGGCATGGGATAGCACTAAAGGGCCTGAAGACATCAAAATGATAATGAGATATTACAATATTACACACTACCATACACACATATAAATTTAACCACTTTGATGAAGTGATACAATTTCTTGGAATCCTCAAACTACTAAACTCATTTGAAATAAAACAGATAACCTGAATACTGCTATAACACTCACTGAAATTATATTCATAATTAAAAGAATATCTCTAAGTCTAGACAGATTAACTCAATCACTCAAACATTAATTCACTCAAACATTTAAAGAAATAAATATTCTCAACCTACACATTTCTTTCAGAATATAGAAGAGGATGAAACACTTCCTGACTCATTTTGTGAAACCAACATGACTCTGATATCAAAACCAGACAAAGACTGTCCCCTTCCCTCTTAAAAAAACCATGACTCAATACCAATTTGAACATAAACACAAAAATGTTTAACAAAAATAGTAACATTTTATATCCAGCAATGTATAAAATGAGGGATATACAACAGCAGAGGAATGTGATGGTTTATTTTCTGTGTGAAGTTGACTGTGTTAAGGAAAAACCAGGTAGGTGATAAAATGTTATTTTGGGGTGTGCTTGTGAAGAGGCTTCTGAAATAGATTAGCATTTGACTCAGTAGACTGCATAAGAAAGATCTGCCCTCATGAATGTGGGTAGGCATCATCCAATTTGTTGAGGGTCCCATCAAAATTAAAGATGGAGGAAGGGGTTCTTCACTCTCTCTTTTGGAGCTGAGACATCTTTTCCTGCCCTTGGACAACAGAGCTCAAGCTTCTCAGGCCTTTACAATTAGGACTTAGACCAGTTCCATCCTCCCCTCTTAACACCCCCAAATCTTTGGCCTTGACCTGAAAGTTATATCATTGGCTCCTTTAATTCTAAAGCCTTTGGACTCAAACTGAATTACATTTGGCTCTCCATCTCGCAGATGGCATATCATGGGACTTCTTGGGCTTTATAATTGTATGAGCCAATTCCATAATTTATCTTCTCTTATATATCTATATATATCCTATGCGTTCCATTTTTCTGGAGGACTTTGACTAATACAGTGGACTTTACTGCAGGAATGCCAGGCTGGCTCACTATAAGAAAATTAGTGAATGTTGCTTACTTTATTGATAGTCTAAATAACTAAAGCTACATAATCATATCAATTGGTGCAGAAAAGGTATTTGACAATATACAACATCTATAATGATAAAGCCTCTTTGTGTATTAAGAATAGAAGGGAATGATCTCAATATGCCTAGGATATCTACAAACAATCTACAGCTAGCATGACACTTAATGGTGAAAGACTGAATGCCCTTCCACTAAGACTGGTGACAAAACAAGAATGTTTACTCTCACCACGCTTATTGATGTCATTATGTAAGATTTAATCATTGCAATGAGGCAAGGAAAAGAATAAAAGGCATGCATTTTGGGAAGCAAGAAATAAAGCTCCCCTATCACAGATGGTATGATTTTCTGTATAAAAGATCCCAAGGAATTTGAGGGGAAGAAATGAAAACTACTCTAACTCTCAGGCGTTTTAGCAATGTTGTAGGGTACAAGGTCAATAACATACAAAAATCAAGTATATTTCTATATACTAGCAAGTTAGAACTGGAAACCGGAAATGTAAAAACAATACCTTTTAAAATAGTTTCCCCCAAATAAAATACTTAAATGTAATGCAAATTAAATGTGCAGGATCTATAAGTTACAAATGATAAAAATGGATGAAAGAACACCTAAATAAATGGGAAGACATATATTCATGTGTTAAAAGATTCAACAGAGAAAGATCTATGTTTATTCTCCCAAATTGGCATATAGATTTAATACAATATCAATTAAAATATTATTACATTTGGGAGATGTCAATACATTCTATTTTTGTGGAAAGAAAACTAAAAGCTAAAATATTTTTGCAAAAGAATAAAGTTAGAGGTATTGCACTATTAACTTTTAAGACTTACTGTATAAACCTACAGTTAGCAAGATCTCATGCTATTAGCAAAGGAATAGGCACACAGATCGATTTAACAGAAATATTTGAGAATCTAGAAATAGGACCACATAAATATAGTCCATTTATTATTGAAAAAGGTGCAAAGGTAATTCATTGGAGAAATATATTTTTTTCTTTTGATGACTTGAGATTGGGCATAGTGTTCTTAGGTATGACACCAAAAGCACAATTCATTAAAGTCAGGAAATTGGGCTTCATTGAAATTTAAAATTTTGCTTTGCCAAAAATAGTTGAGTATGAAAAGCTACCGATTGAGAGAAAAACTGCAAATATGGCCAAGTACTTTTGGCTAGATATGTTTAGAACTCTTAAAATTAACAAAAGGAGACCGACGACAACAATAACATTTATAAAATAGGCAAAAGACGTGAATTGATTTTTGCAGAAGAGGAGCACATGAAAAGATGCTCTACGTCATTTGTCATTGAAGAAATGCAAATTAAAACCACAGTATATGCACAAACACAGTATGAAGTGTTGAGGATGGGAGGCAAATGGAACTCTCCTACACTGCTGGTGAGAATGCAAAATGGTACATCCACTCCGGAAAAGATTTGGCAGTTTCTTATAAAGTTAAGCATACACTTATACTATGATCTAGCAAACTCACTCCTGAGCATCTATTTACATTAGAGAAATAAAAAGTTCTGTTCACACAAAATTCTCTATATGAGTATTCATAGAAGCTTTATTTATAATAGCCCCAAACTGAGATCAGCACAAAGACCCTTCAGCAGGTCAGTAGATAGGCAACCTAGGGTGTATTCACTGAATGGAATAAATACTCAGCAATAAAATGGGATGAACTGTTGTTATGCACAACTTGGATGAATCTCAGGGTCACCGTGCTGAGTGAAAGAAGCCGATCTCAAAAGCTTACATGCTATGTGCTTCCATTTCTATGACTTTCTCACAAAGACAAAAGCACAATGATGAAGAACAGTGGTTGCCAGGCTTCTGTTTTCAGGGAGGATGTGACCATAAGGAGAGAGCACAAAGACAATTTTGGGGGAGATGTGACTGTTTTGTATTCTGATGATGATGGTGGCTATACAAACCTAACATATTAAAATTCATAAAGAAATTTTCCAGAAAATATTATTATTATTATGCAATAATAATAATAATAATAGCAAAAGCCCTACACTAAAGACTGTACAAGCTGGATGATGAAAAGCAGGCATTTTGTCTTCTCCCTAGCAGCAGGAAGTTAGTTGCCCAAACTTCTCCAAAGAATTTGCTTTCCAAGGCAATGCTGGATACTTGATTCTGGAGTCCTCCATATAAAAGACAGTGAGCTGTCCAAGGTGCACTTATGGTCTCCTTTTCTTCTTCATAGCCTATTAGCTGTCATTGTCTTTGCCTCAGTTCTGGGGTTAACATAGGGGTGCTGTAGACCCCTGTGCTGGCTGACTTGCCACATTTCCCAGTTCTGTTCTCTGCCAGGGGAAGTAGGGACCTTGCCTAACTGCTTCAGACTCCAATTCCAATGAGGGAAATCACATGATACTATGAGGGCTTGCATTGGAGGTTTACAAAAGAGCAAACAAGTGGCGGCAAATGAGATAAAGCTATAGCTCAGATTCACTCGAAGGTTTCTGTGACCACAACTCAGAGTACTAACCATTATACAATCACTGTGCACCCCTGTCAACCTGCTGTACTCCAGGTGAAGGTTATTATGTGAAACAAGTAGCCTTAACTCTTTTGTTGCTGGTTTTTCCTACAGTGGCTGGAGTTGTCTCTTTCTTCTTTTCTCCTCCCTTCCCCGATCACCCTTTCTTTTTCATATCCTGGTTATTCCTGTTCCCACCACTTCCTTCTTTCTTCATTTTCCCCACTCACCCCTCTCCCACAGATGTGCATCCCCCAGGCTAGTGCTACCACACTGCCCTGGGTGGGAAGCTCAGTGTGATTCCAGAAGTTGCCCTCTGGACATTTTCATGATCTTGACCTACACCTGGTCCTGAAGCTGAAGGTATAATGGTTTTAATGAACAATGACATTAGAAAAGCCTTCCACTTCCTCCTCTAGGACTAAAATTTATAGTGCACACTGGAATTCTTGGTTTCCTCCCGCTGTCTCTAGGACCCTGTGGCAGAATGCATTTCTTTACTGAGCATTTACTGGGCACCTACTATATGGCAGGCAAGGTTTTCTCAGCAAGAGGCTACTTTGGGAGGAAACCCAAGTTCCCTGCCTCATGGACCTTTCATCTAGAGTCATCAAGGGTGGCTGCCTGGGAGGCAGACAGGTGGTTCTGGTCCTCAGTGTGTGTGCCCACCCCCTGGCATCTCAGGTCATCTTGAGGAGCATTATGTGTGAAGCCGGGCTACCACTATGCAAGTGAATGACTTCCAGCCATCACATGGGGGCCTGGTGTTTGGGTGGAAGAGGCCCCCAGTTCATGACTGTCAGTGCCCAAATGTGCACAATGACAGGATTCTTGGCGTCAGTGTTCTCGGAGCCCCTGGGCTTCTGAAGCGGGTTGGTGGTGGTGGTAGGTGGGTTTGCTGAACAAAACTAGGAATTGAGGTTACCCTAGTTGGGGACAGAGAAAGCTTCCTGTGCCCCTAGATGATAATATTTGAGGATTATGCAAGACATGATTGATGCACAGCTCTAGCAGTTTGCAGGTGGTGTTTCTGGCACAGATTAGTGCAGTGTGTTGTTGACTGCAATGTTGGTGATTTGAAGCCACCCAAGAATGTTACAATTTTTTTAGCTGAAGTGGGTAACCTTTGATCTTAAGATTGTCTTTCCTTGGGGTACTGAGATATATCCTAAAGCTTCTCTTTTTTCTGTCTCAAGGCATTATTCCCAGGGTACCTCTTCATTGCTTGGGAAGAACAATATTTGTAATTCACATCCAACAAACATCTTCCCCTCGTTTCCTGATGCTGGATTTTTCTTGTTCACCTCCCCATACTTGGAATACCAGAAATCCTAAAATGGAGACTAGAACCTGAATTACAACTGTGGTAAAGTCATAGGCTCTGAGAAACCAATCTGCCAGGGTCTTAAGTTAATTTTCTGTGTCTCCATTTTTCCATGTTAATTGGACTACATAAGAGTATGGAGGTTAGGCAACCCCTTCAGGTCGCCTCCCACTGTGGGAGCTTTTCTGTCCTCTTAATAAATCCTGCTTTCAGAAAAAAAAGTACTTAGTTTGGCCAGTGTTTAAATGAGATGTGCAGGTAAAGCACAGACCCAATGTCTGTCATATAGTTATTGTTCAAATCACATAAGCTTTTAATAGTGCCTTTGCCTGCATTTGGCTTTGTTCTTTTAAATATCCTTTTTGATATAAATGGATCATCATTCAAACAGTATCTCACTGATGATCATGAACATTGTTCCAATATATCTTATTACTTATTACTGCAGGGACTCGGCTTATACAAATACCTGCCATTCATCACTTGTGTATTCTCTATAGAGATACATGGAAATGGAATTGCCACAATTTTTGCACTTTTCTGACTTTATTAATTTCTGCCTAAATTTTTTTCTGCTTCAACTTTTTTTGAACAGATGTACTATATCAAATTCTTAGGATTTTATGAGAATATATTTTTTCTCCGTCCTCATGGCAAACTGTATTGTACTTGCCTAGCATATTCTTAGAGCTTAATTTTACCAACGTTTCTACAGTCTTGCAGTGGGAAGATGTTCTAGTCATGACACTAAACTGAAATTCTTAAATGAAAAGAGTCATTAATACGATTATAAAAATTGTATTCAAAATATGGATGATGAAGTTTACATTTATATGTGTATATAAACATATATACTCACAAATATATGGCAAAATAAGTATTTTTTATTTAGGATATTTTATCAAATCTATAGTACTTGAAATTTGTTTAGAAAAAACAACAGTCCTCGATGTACTTCCACAAATATCATCCTATATAACCAAGTTTTTATGTATCTCCTCATTAAATAAGTATTCTTACATTTTGACTTTCAAGTGTAGACACTACCTCTTTTACATACTTGTTCATCATAGCCACCACACTCAAACACGCCTCTCAAATTACACTATCTTCCAATATGTTTGTATCCTTGTTTGATGGGTTGGATTATATTATAACTATGTAAATTTTTTTCAGCCTTCATTCACACTGAATATACACAGCAGGAACAAAAGAGCAGTATCTTCAGGGACTCTTTCTCAAATTCAGCAATTTGTTCAATCTTTGGTCACCCATTCATGTAAATCTTTTTTATTCCAGGTAAATACCAAATCTGATTGGCACAGCTCAAGTCAGGCACCCTTTCCTTGAGCAGGTGAGGGTGGGACATCTTTATCAATGGTACCAGGAAAACATTGTCCAAAGAGGAAGAGAGAGTTTCAAGAAAGAAAGAAGCAAATTACTGGTAGGAAAAAGGATAAGAAGAAGATCATGTCAGTTCTGTGATGAAAATATGTATGAAGGATGGATTCAGAGTAAGTAGAAAAGAGTTTTGAGAGATGTGGGCCATGGATATTCCTGTATGGAGCCACACACACATGTTGGGGCCTCGCCGGGGCTGGGAGCTGAGGGAATCTGTCCTTTCCAGCTTGAGGAGATTGGTAAGAGGACTGTCCGGGTCACCAGACAGAGATGAGACTTGAGCTAGGGCAGTTCTGGTGGGCAAAGAAAGAAGAGGCCCTCTTCTTTTTGAGTCAGGGGAAGATCTTGAATAGCTGAATTTGAGGTTAGATCTTGATAGAGAATGAGACTTCCCTGACCATTGGCAGCTGAAGGCAGTTTGCCAGATAAGGGTTCTCAAATCTATGTACTATAAACTGGTAGTTTTGTTTGTCTATCAATAGTTTTAGTAAAGGGTCCTTGGAGAGGTGGTAGAAAACCTGACTGGGGAGTTGAGGATTCCAAAGAGGACAGTCTGCATTGCCGTGCAGAAACCTGTTGGTTAACCTGACTGGTCCCCTTGCTCAATCTCTTCACCTGTTCCCAGTTCCCTGCCCTGGAAGTGCACAGTAGCTCAGCCATGGCATCTCCAGCCAGGACTATCTCTGGAGATCCTTGAGGCTTTGGGTGCCTTGGCCTTCTCCAAGCCATGTCCTGCGGGCAGTCATCATGTAAGAAGAGATGGGAGAAGGAGTTTACTTGCCAGTTAACTCAAGTGATTCAACAAGGTCCTCACTTGACTCCCATACGCTATTTATCCCCCAGGCTGTTCCCCAAACAGTACAAATAAACTTTGCAAGGAAAAGTTTCATACAAGCCTTTCAGGAGGTCCAAGTTCCGAGGACATCAATAAGGGATTCAAACCACCTGCTAGAACATTTCACAGTGAAGATCCTAGGTTGCAGGAAGCAGCGACTGAACTATCAGGGTGAATGTCTGGCTCCTGGCCCTCCTAGACCATCTGCCCTCCCTATGTTCTTCTGTCTCCTTCTCTCTACTCTTTTCCCTCTCTCACTTGACTATCTTCCATGGACATCCACCCCCTTTCTTCTCAGACCCTTCAACATGAGCCCTTAAAACATTCTCATATTTCAGTCTTTGTGACAACTAAGAAAACTAAAACTTTGTAAAACAGAAATTTTGTGATGATAATTTTAGTAGGCTCTGAAGGTCCTTCCAACTCTTGACCAACTATTTCTGTTCACAAGGAGAGAGCAAAGGGATTTTCATTTATTCTTACTCTACAGCGTTTCCACCTTGCAGCAGAGTCTGTACAGAAAGAAGGAAAATGCCATGTCTAGCAGTTGCCACTATAATTGCTCAGCTGATAAAGCCTACAGTCAGGGAGGAGCCCACTGTGGGCTGGGAATCCCTTTCTCTACAGACGCTGGGATCCTCAGATGAATTCCAAATATTGGTTGACCAACAGAGGCAATTTCCTGGAGGTGTCAGAATTTGTTATAGGAGCAGCATCTAGCCACCATCCGTGGAGATGTGAAGGACAGAATCCTCTGCTAGCTGCTGGAGAGGATCTGATGCCAATGAATGAAACGTGCCCATCAGGACAGTGAAAGCTGCACCAGGAATGAAGGAACTGGGGTATCCCAGAATCATGGTTTCATTTCCTTCCTGAGAGAGACAGGGCCCAATTACTTGAGTGAAGGAAATTCCAGCATCTTGAATTTAGTGGAAGCAGCCTTTTAAGTGAGAGAGAGCTTTCACTCCAAGGCCCAAGAGTCACCTTGAGAAAAATGTGAGCACTTTCTGCATCACTGGACTCTTTCCGGGGTGGGAAGCATCCAATTGCATAGGGCCAAATGGGCTTACTGATGAAAGGGACACTCCAGGCTTGGTCACCATAATTTGATGTATTTGTAATTTCCCTGTGATTGGGGCCACTCTGAGAATAATACAGCTGCTGGGACCCTGACCCTTAAAGAGGAGGCTGGACAGTGGGGGGGACACATTGCAAGGTGGAGAGCTGTAACCCCCATCCCATTCACACTGTGTCAGAAGTGCGAGTTTGCTTCCCAGAATCACTTCTGGCCCCAGAGTGAAATAAATGTTTTCCTGTGTACCTAACAGTAATTTCCCACAGAGACTTGAACTCATTTCACTGGATTCAGAGTCTAGAGGGCTCACCATCACACCCTAGAACTGCCAGGGGGTGGCACTCTGACTCATTGGAGTTGGGCAAGCCCTTCTGCAGCCTCCATCCTTCCTGAGACTTCCTTCCCAGGCAAAGACAGGATGCAGGTACCTTCACTGGCAAAAGGAGGAGTCACCCAACTCACATTCTCTCTCTTGTTTACACAGTGAAAATATATCTGCTTGCTTCATAGTCCTCTGAAGTTCAGAGTTGAATTCCTGGAGGATGAGTTGTGTATTTTGGACAGGGAAGCTGAGGTCAAGGCTTGTGTGGTGACTCTGCTGCCATCAAGTAGTTTGAAAAATGTCTTGGTCTTTCTGGACCTCAGTTTCCACATCAGGAATATCAGGTTATCGTTCTAGTTCTCCAAGGTCACTATCCACTCAGTTTTCTCTGAGTCCACGGGGGACCTAGATGTGTGTTCAATGTGCCTTGGGTGTGCAGCTGAGACCTGACTCTGGTCCTTACTCTGTGTGTCTCCTGTAGGAGCCTGAGCTGAGTCCACACCCTGAAAATCCAGCACAGAGGGAGGAGATGGAAGAAAAAATGTCAGCAGGTTTGGGAATGAGAAGAATCCACAAAGGACAGGATGATGGTGGAGCAGGTGAAGCCCCAAGAAGGTGAGAATTCTAATTTTGTATTTTAGTCTCAAATTATAGATTAATTAGCTAAGGCAGGAGGAGTAAAGCAACTTTGAAGTATAAAGTAAGAATTTAGTGGGGGTCTGAGACTAAAATTCTGACTCAAGGTTCTCAATATTTACTGAAATTTATGCATTCCATGAATGATTGTATAATAATTATTATGAATAATAATTATGGATTATGAATAATAATGGCTGAATAATGATTGTGACTACTTGTAACAGCAATGCTCAAAACTCATCCCTGTGTGACTTCAAATAAGACTTGTAAATTTGTGGATCTTTAGTTTATCCTTTTCAAATGAGATTTGACCAAGTTTTCTTTCTGCCACAATGTCAGGTCTCACACTCACCAGAAAAGAGATTTCTTGAAAGCCTTTGATACATCTCATAAGCCAGTGTCTTTATACAGTGTAGTTTGAGGATGATGTGGGCTGCTGAGAGGCTCCATTTAAAATGTGATTGAGCCAGTCCTCCTTCTTTCACTTACACATGCATGCTTGGTATCCCATGGTCACACCCATGGCACCATCAACTCCAGCAAGTCCAGCAGCCAAACTGAAGTGACCCGAGCTACAAGGCTGTCTCCAAATCTCAGGCCCTCAAAACCTGGGTGGGAGTGGAAGCTGTGAATATGATGAGGTGTTTCAGCATCACAGTCCCCTGCTTGTGTGTCCCTGTACTTCAGCCTCCTCTTCTCTGCACATATACACTGCAGATCACCAACCATCCTGACCCATGACCTTGACCTTGCCATATTCTCTTAGTGGAGTACACACCATAGGGCAGGCTCACTCAAAAAAAAAACCTATCAAGCAATATTTCATAAAACTGCTCATGTGGTCTGTTCTGTTCAACATATGGGGGAACTAGCAGAAAACCACAAAATGGCTTAAGTTTTATAAAACTTCCCCAAATAGATGGTAACTACATGTTTTCAGGAGATACACATAAGTGATTCTGATCACTTAGTAACTTGAAAAGAGCTCTGGGGACTAGAATGACATCCATAACTGACAATATGAAATGTAGTGTTGCGTGACATTCAAAGGAATCCAACCCTCACATAGCAGGGTCGCTTAGGAGATAGGGATATCAAACTGGTCTTAGGTTGAAGGAAAAGCCAATATGCTGGCCCAGAAAGGGAACAGAAACCAATGTAACAATGGAGTACAAAAAGAAGAATATTGAGATAGTACAGAAAACATTTTTTAAAATGAATGATTTATACACCGATTTTAGTCCTGTAATGTTTTGTGAGCACAGAAAAACTACAGAAGACCCAGAGAAGAATGTGAAGGCCATCTAGAAGTTAGATATTTCACTTGTGGCAAAGCCTTAAGATCCTTTTTAACTTGAAGAGACTAGTGAATTGACAGCCACTAATAAAATCAAACCTGCTGGGAAACAACTTCTGCCTTAATGATTTTATACAAAGGGAAGAACAATGAGACATATATTAGATGAGCTGGGGAAGAGGTCTGTGGTATGGTCCCTCAGTACTCAAATACTGAGAATGACTGGTGAGGGAGTGGTGCCTATTGTTGGTGATGTTCAAGGGAGACCAGTAGACCTGGTATACTTTCCAAGACCAGTATAGCTTGTGCATCAGCATGGCCTAGCCAATCAGAAAGCAGGGGCTCTGAAGATTCCGTGACACCCTTACCTTCTAAATCTGTTAGCCACTGTAGACTGTTACCTCACACACTGGGGTACGGGCCTCACTCCGTGAGAGTCTTAGCTCCACGTAGTGCCATTGGCTGTGAGCTCTGGAATTTGAACCTCGTCTTGGCAGTTAGTAACTCTGAACTACTGGTCAAGGCTTTCTCAAGAGTAAGGTAAGAATTAAGAATTACAGTCGTTGTTCTCCCCAATCCTGATTAAACCAAATTGTCTCATTTGCTTTTGACTCATCGTGTGTTTGGGTTTCTTTTCTCCAGTCCCATGTTCATGTGAGAAATGAACATCTTGAAAACAAGTCAGCACTCTGAGCTGTTGAAGATCAAGCAGCAGAACCGTGACCTAAATGAGAAAGTTATTAAATCACAGGCTACTGCCTACATCCTGGCCAAGCAACTGCAGACATACAGTAAGTTTCAAAGATTCACCATCACAAAGTAATGAATGATTATCCATCTTCTCTCATAGAAATTACACATTCTTTAGGCTTGTTCTTCTCTCCCCTTTAACAAAATAAATTCATCCTGACTCTATTCCTAAATAGGTAGAAGTATGTATTTTAACCATATTTTGCTGAGGATGAAAGACAGAGGCACAAAGTGTTTAGCAACTTTTCCAAGTTTGTGGGGGTGGGATATAGGAAGGGAATAGAGTTAAGACCTGATTTATGGGTTCCTAGTTTTCTTCTGTTTTTCTAAGCGACAGGCTTAAGCCATGTTTAAGAAGATCATCTCTGTACTGTGCATGATCCGGCAGACAAATAACTTTTAGACTGTTGGTGTAAATGTCTGGGACTCATGAACTTCCATTTAATTCACGCTTCTGTTGAAGTCCAATAGGCAAAGCACTGTGCTGGTTACACTAGGGGAAGTGTGGTCTTGTATGCAGTACCTGCTTTAAAGGAGCTTGAAGTGGAGTCTTCTCCTTAGGGAAACTGTGATATCCATAAGTGATACTCTCAAGAGCAGGGACTGCCCTGGTGAGAGGGAAGTCCTGCTTCCAGGACTCAGACTCTTATTCCTAAAGAGAAAGAAAGACAGCAACCAAGGCTTGGTTGAGGTTACATGGTGCAGTGTGTAGAACAGGGACTTTGGGCCAGTCTGGGCCCAATCAAGTTACTTATCTTCTCTGTGCCTCAGTTTCCTTATTTGTTAAGATGTTCCTATAATAGTAGCTACCAATTTGAATTGTTGCAATGAATTCCAGAATGCATTTTTTGTAAAGCTCTTAGGACAGTTCTTGTCGTGGAGTAAACAATGTTTATTAGTTCCTTATTCCACGATTTCTAACTTAACACTAAC
>CAUYQG010239078.1:0-54568 GCA_963574415.1 Tarsius wallacei | reverse complement strand
TGAGTTGGAGTCTCGCTCTGTTGCCCAGACTGGAGTGCAGTGGCCGCTCCCGGCCACTGCAGCCTCGAACTGCTGGGCTCCAGCGATCCTTCCGCCTCAGCCTTCCGAATAGCCGGAATTACAGGCATGCGCTACCACCCCCGGCTGATTTTTTGATTTATTGTAGAGATGAGGTCTCACCAAGTTGCCCAGGTGGGTCTCGAACCCGTGGGCTCAGGCAATCCACTCACCTCAGCCTCCCAAAGCGCGGGATTACAGGCTGAGCCACTGAGCCCGGCTAAAAGGATTTTTTCAGTGCTAGTACAGTGCAGAAGTGTTCAATGAACACCTGCTCACTTGCAACAGTGCTCTTTGCTCTTGCTGTTGTTAATTTTTGATGTAATAAAAATAATTAGAAAATTAGTCAATTGTGCTATATTCTAAAATTAAATGTATAAATCAATGTTCTATGATATTTCAAAGTACTTTCTTTGCTTAACATAACTTTATCTAGGATGTAAAGCACTTGTCTACATTATGCAAATTATTAAGCAAATAAAAAACAAATTGGCTACAGAAATGAAGTCGATAGCTCGCCCTATCTATCTAGTTATCTATCCACTTGAGCAATTGTACATTAGAATTTTTGTTCTGGGAAGATGAGCCAATTAAGTCCAAGGAGGGTTATTTGCTTTGTTCTTATCATAAAGGAATATACATTTAGTAATCCAATCAAAGGTAGAAAGTACTACTATGAAGTAAAACTAGTTAGTACTCCAACTGAAATTCAATTGATTCCAATTTAGATCATATTCAAGAGATAGCTAAGATTGTGACTTATTTGATGAAATGAAGATATTATGAAGATAGGACTCTACATTTTGAGTGAATTTTCTTTATGGAAGGCTCTAGGAGATTTCTGCTTTTGTTTAGGACATAAAAAAGATACAAAAAGGTCATTCCCACCCTAACAATGAGAAAAAATGATAAACTACAGAATAACTTTTCTAGAGACCATCGAAGTCAAAGATACAGGGCAATAAAATAACCTCAATTCAAAGAGGGACAGCTTTCTCCAAGGAAAGTCTGACAGAAACTATCACCTGTTGCAGAGCATGAGAAGAAGAGACACTAGTCATACAAATGGTGTGTAGGGGGTGGACATGGGGTAGGGGATGCAAAGCCCTGTTTCTTGCTTCAACCTTCTCTTTCATGGAACAAAGGCCATAAGTCCCTGGCAGAGGAGTAGCAAAACTTGTCACTTCCAGGGACTGTGCAAATATAGATTGCTACCATAACTGGAGGAAAAGTAGAAGAAACATTTCTTTACAGAGATGGAAAGGCAGGAATACATCTTGGGACTAACATCCTATGCTTATACTGAATAGAGGTCATCAACTATTAGATAAGAGGCAAGAACCTCCTGCTCAAGACCAATCACAAATACAAGGCTGAGTGTGGCTGTCACACGGAGGAGGGAACAGAATACTGAAAAAGTCCCTACCCTGAGGCCAGGTACATAGAGTCTTCCTAAGCTGAGACTGGTCTAGAACAAAAAGAACCTTTTCCCTCACCTCCACCTGCCCTTCATTATGAGCATCGCAGGTGGGAGTAACAAGCGACAGTACACCAATGAAGTGGAGGCAAGAGCATGAGAGGAGACCTCCTCCACTTTGGTGGAGGTGAGCAGGGACTCAAGCTGCGGGTGTGGCACTCATACTGAAAAATTTTCAGCTCCTCAGTTTCTACTGGGAGCACAAGGCAGCCATGCCCACCACTAGAGGAATTTGAAGAGTATGTAGCACCAAAGATGATCACAGAAACTACGACAGTTAATTCCTCACTAGAATGACTTCATCACTTCAACTAAGAGCCTAAATGAAGATATTAAGATAAAATACTTATACAATTCTGAAAATAAAAACTTTTAAACTTTGAGCTTTACATCCAGCCAAACTCTTATTCAAACAAGAGATTGCAAGAAAGGCATATTCATTTGGCCAAGGACATGGTGGTAGACTAAAATATGGCCCTTCAAAAGATATTCATGTTCTGATCCCCAGAGCCCATGAATGTTATCTTCTATGGCCAAAAATAAAAATAAAAAATAAAAATAAAAAATCTTTGCTGATTTAATTAAATTAAAGTTCTTGAAAAGAGGAGATTATAGTGAATTATCCAGGGACAACTTAGATGTAGTCACAGGATTCTTTAAGAGGGAAAGAAAAGAAAGAGACAGTAGGCTATGTGCTGACAGAAACAAAAAGGTATAGGGAAGGTATTTGAAGATGCTGCACTGCTGGCTTTGAAGAGGGTCAGGGTAGGCTTAGGACAAAGGGTATAGTAACCTCTGTAAGTTGGAGTGGACAAAGAAGTTGATTCTCTCTGGAGCCTCCAGAAGAAATGCAGCCCCGAAGACTCATTTTAGATTTCTGGCCTCCAGAATATGAGAGAATACGTTTCTTTTTTTTTTTTTTTTAGGCCACAAAGTTTGTGGTGATTTGTTATAAAAAGCAACAGAAAACTAATATAATCTCCAAAGCATTATTCCACATAAAATTTGAAAAGAATTACTAGAAGTTGTTCTTCAGGACAACACATAGAAGAAGACATGAGAGAAGAAAGAAATATAATAGTAAAAGCCACAATAAAGTAAAACAGTAAATGTCTGACATAGAATAGTATTAAATGAAAAACTTGAAAAAAATAGTGTAAATTGAAAAAAATCTATTTAGGGTGAATATTCCAAGTGATTTGGACATGAAATACAATGTGTTGGAGTAAAGATACAAGCAAAATTTATAAAATTCCTGTATCGTTTAGCAGAATAAAGATATCCTAACCAGCTCTAGACATTGATAGAAAAGTAGAATTTTAAATTTGTGCATTAGTTATATAAGTAAGGCCAGAAAAATAAAGAAAAGAATACAATAACAACAGTCAAGATAAAACCAACAGATAATCAAAAAAAGCTAAAGTGAAATTATGCAATAAGTTGATGTAAATACTTGTAATAATGTAAGCAATCAGACGAAATGTGAGTATATTCAATTTTCTTAAGAGGAAAAATAGAGATCAGAAAAGGGTTTTGTTAAAAGTTCATCGAAATCAGTGAAAACCTTTTCTTTCCTTACTTGTAGTTTCTCTCTCTCTCTCTCTCTCTCTCTCTCTCTCTCTCTCTCCCTATATACATATATATTTTTTTTCTTTCAACTAACCTAGGTGATAGTTGATGAGTTCCCAACTAGTATTCTTTTCTGTACAAGAAAGTTTATTTTGAGAAAGAGAGATTAAAACAGGCTGTTGTAGGCGTTCCTGGTTAGAATTATGCAATGGAAAATTTTGGAACCATGACTACTACCATGGAAGCAGATATAAGCTGTGGTTCTGTCACCTGTCCAAAAGAGAAGGCAAGGTTGGACTGATTATAAGATTATATTTTATAGGATTATAAAGATGGTGGTCCGATCTTGTTTTAAGACAGTTTATGAAAAAATTTCCATATAACATTTAACTAATTCAGATAAAATAATTTTCACTAAAATTCTCTAGACATTACAGCAAATATACTCATTAGAAAATAAAAACAGCACTTTTTTCTTTCAAGATAAAAAGCTGAACCACAAATTGAATTTAATACTTTGATAACCTCTAAAGATACATATAAGGATAAATATAAATTTCATCAAAATTAGTCAGTTTCTTTAAAATTATTAGTAGAGAAATATTATTAGGAAAACACACAACAAATGTCAGATGTTAAAAAACTGACCAGAAATAATCTAGCTCTGGCTAAATAATATATTTTTTCAGTACCTGGATTAAAAGTTGTATGTCTTGTTTTGCTACAACTAACCTTGACTATTTTTACTCGACTTAGATCACTTTTTAGTTAAGGAATGATGACTCTGGAAGCTCTTAAAAGGATTATTTTGTAGTTTAACACATACAATGCACATGAAAAGTAGTTCACATTTTTCTGAAAACTATGCTGATGTGATCGTGTTTTTCTTACATCATACCCTGGCTAGACTTATGAGACTGCCTTCTTTGTCCTAGACTTATGAGACTGTTTTCTTTGTCACAGCCTTCCTAACATTTGAGATCCCATATTTCTAATTATTTCTGCATAAGTTATCTCCATAAAATGGGAAAAGTTTATCAAGAAAAGTCTGCCTGAAGACAGTGGCTCTCAAACTTACAGCATACAAACTTTTAAAATTCCTGATCCTTAACCAATTAAAAATTAGAATCTCCAGTATAGGACTCGGGCATTTGCATTTTTAAATCTTCCCAGGCAATTCCAGTATACAATCAAAGTACAGAACCACTGCCCTAAAGATCACATGCAGGGAATTCACCAGTGCTTTGCCAGCAGACCTACTCACTTTAGGACTATCTACTAAAGCACTAAAGTTCCCCCTAATTAGTCTCAGTGAGATGTGGATGGATATGAAGGCCAAATAAAGTGCTCTCCAAGTGAAAAACACAAAGTTCATGTTCATAGATAAGGTCAAAGAGTGAGAGTTGTTTTGTCTTTAATGGCTCTTAAAAATAGAGATCATTATTTTATCATCCATCATTTTATTCCACCTAGTGCCTTTCATCATTGCTAATAGATTTTTTCCTTAAATCATTTTTCCTAAGTTTTTCTAAACTTCATTCAAAATTTGTTTTGCTTTAGTTAACTATAATATAATTGTGCATGATACATTATTATCTGGAGGAAACTGACTAATTTTGTATTGAGAATCGAAAAAATAGGCATTAAAAAGACACCCATACCAATAATCACCATTGTAGGAAAATCTTGGAAAATAAATTGAGATTAAACAAGATCAACAGTAAGAAAACAAACAACTGAATTAAAATATGGGCAAACACCTGCACAATTGAGAAAGAAGATATACAGATGGCAATACAAGAAAGAAAAATAGTCAACATATTTGCATAAGCATACAGAAATATAGTCGACATTATTAGTCATTAACAAATTGCACATTTAAATAACAATGAAATGCCAACATAAACCTATTAGAATGGCCAATGAAACAAAACAAAACTGATGATACAACAGGCTGGTGATGTGGAGCAGCAGAAATTTTCATTTGTTGGACATAGGAATGGAAAATGGTGTAGCTACTTGGGGATGTGACATGGTAGTTTCTTACAAAGCTAAATATAGTCTTCCCATGTGATCCAACAATTATACTTTTAGGTATTTACCCAACTAACTTGAAATGATATACAGCTTTATTTATCATTGACAAAAATTGAAAGCAAGGAAGATGTCCTTTAGTAGATGAACGCAAAAATCTGTGGTATATCCATGCAATTCAATACTATTCACTGATTTTAAAAAAGTTAGATATCAAGACACTAAAATTTAAAGGTATATTGCTAAATGAAAAAGGCTACTCTGAGAAGGTTGAGTACTATATGATTTCAATAACAACTCTCTGGAAAAAGTAAACAATAGAGACAGTAAAAAAAATAGTTGCCAGGGTTTGAGGAAAGGAAAGGGGGATGAACAGGTAAAGTATGGGGGATAGTTTTAAGGAAGTGAAACTATTCTGTATGATATTATAATTGTGAATATCTGATACTAGTATTTTGTCAAAATATATAAAAATTTACAGCATGAAAAACCTTAATGTATAAAATGTTTGAGTAAACTTTTAAAAAATATTAAAAATTAAAAATATAGTGGGTGAGGGAATCCTAGGATAGAATGCAGAATGTAACCAAACAATGAAACCATAATAAAGTATATAAGACAATTTCACTGAAAGGAATCAGAAAGAAGATACTGGCTTAAGTAACTAGAAATTAGTTGAATCTATAAAACTTAGGGAAACACAAAGAGACAACTGTACAAGAGCACTATATTCTATTTGACAAAGTTGTTTCCTACAGGATTACTGGTTAACAATTTTGATACCACTATATGTGTATATTGAAACTGAATAATTAAACAAATGTGTGGTAGATGGTGGGAGCCAGATTTCTTACTGTTGGAATGAGAGTTCACAGACAAGCAAGGGGAAGAGGCTGGTCCACATGGTAAGGATTCAGGGTTGTGGATATCAGTATTCAGCATTTTAAAACTTAATATAGATGCAGATGTTTAAATATAGAAATATTTATAGATATGTCTGCATACATGTTAGTATACATTCATATATATCCTGGATCTCTTAGGTGACAGGGTATAGAAAGAACTCCACTCCAGTATCAATGAACATACCTATCACAGAGATTTTGGTTTCTAATGCTATTCCTCAATAAAAGGAGCCATACATCCTTGAAGAAACGACTGATTTTTGAAGTGGGGCAGGAAATATACAGGGTGAGTTTGGAGCATGCAAGCAAACAAAAAAACGAAAACCAACATTGATTGAGATTTGTCAAAGTTTCAAAGAAGCCAGTTGAAACTGGAACAATTTGAACAAGATAAATGAAGTAGCATTGGATTATGGCCAATGTATACAATAAATATCCATGAGGTCACATTGTTACAGATGAATGGTTGAATAAATTGATAAATGAGGAGAGAAAAATCTCCTATGCAGAAAAATTTCAATTATTTTTTGCAGATATTTTGCTTGCAAGGTAATGGAGCACAGCTTCCCACTCCCTAACAGTGAGCCATACATAATGATTTCCTTCCAAAGAGTACCATACGGAAAGGGGGGGAAAGAATAACATTAGGGTGGAGAGACTAAACACTACCCCAGTCAGGTTATGAAGGTCAATACCAGCAGTGATCAGTCATGTTGATTGTGTATATCCTTTATATGATATGATGAAAATGACAAGGATGTCCACTAACACCACTTGTGGTAAACATTGAAATGGAGTTACTAGACAACACAATTCGACCATAGAAATTGGAGGTATTAAAATAGAAAAGGTGGAGGTGAAACTATCATTGTTTGCAGACAATATGATTGATATATGAAATTTCCAAGAGAATAAATCTAAAATTTCCTATAAAAATAAGGAAATTTAGAAAAGTAGCATGATGCAAATTAATATATGAAGATTAATAATATTCATGTACACAAATAACATCCCACTGGAAGTTGTAATGGGGTAAATCTCATTTTTAATAAAAAGCATAAAATTCCTAAGAACAAATTGTATAATGTAAGTATAAGTCAATAAGTAGAAAACTTAAAAAAAACACAAATGAAGAATATTATTGTAGATTTGCATAAACAAGAAAAATATATAATATGATTGCTATGGTTTGAATCTTTGTGAATGCAATTAGTGCCGATATAAAGAGGCCTGAAAAAGCTTGTCTATCGCTCAGCCATCTGAAGACAGCTAGAAGATGCCTTTTTTGTTGTTGGAGTCTCACTCTGTCTCCCAGGCTGGAGTGCAGTGGCACACTCATGGCCACCACAACCTCGACCAGCTGGGCTCAGGCGATCCTTCTGCCTCAGCCTTCCAAAGAGCTGAAACTACAGGTGCGCACTACCACACCCAGCTTATTTTTTGATTTATTGTAGAGAGGAGGTCTCACCAAGTTGCCCAGACTGGTCTCAAACCCCTGAGCTCAAGCAATCCTCTTGACTCAGCCTCTCAAAGTGCTGGGATTACAGGATTGAGCCACTGAGCCCCGCAAAGGTGCCATTTTTGAAGCAAAGAGTGAATGAACTCTCATCAGACACCGAATTTATTGGTGGACTTGATCTTGGACTTCCCAGCTTCCAGCACTGTGAGCAATACAGTTGTGCTGTTTATAAATTACCCAGTTTAAGGCATTTTGTTGTAGCTGCCTGAATGAGTTAAGAAAATGATCTCATCTAGAAAGCGTTAACATCAAAAGTATGCTAATAGTTTTAAGCTAATTTGTTAATTTAACATAATCAAATAAAAACACCAAAATGATTTTTTTTTAAATTAGAAAGTTGGTTCTAAAATTAATATGAAAGAAGAAATATTTTTCAGAGGAAATATCAGGGAAACTCTGGAAAAGATGAGCGCTGAGATTGAATGTAACACCAGATAGCAAAACACAGTATAAAATCTCAATAATTAGCCGGGCTCGGTGGCTCAGCCTGTAATCCTGTGCTTCGGGAGGCTGAGGTGAGTGGATTGCCTGAGCCCACGGGCTCGAGACCCACCTGGGCAACTTGGCGAGACCTCATCTCTACAATAAATCAAAAAATTAGCTGGGCATGGTAGCGCGCGCCTGTAGTTCCAGCTACTTGGAAGGCTGAGGCAGAAGGATCACCGGAGCCCAGCAGTTCGAGGCTGCAGTGGCCGGGAGCGGCCACTGCATTCCAGTCTGGGCGACAGAGTGAGACTCCAACTCAAAAAAAAAAAAAACAAAATTCAATAATTAAAACATGTAGTATTTGCATATGAGTAGAAAAAATAAACAAAGAAATAGAATAGAATTATAAAATCTAAAAACAGACAAAATGTATATAATAAAATGGCACCTTTAAGCATTTATGAAAAGATATACTATTTTACAAATGGTGTTTGGACATCTGGGTATCTATCTGGACAAAAAAATGAAACTTGATCCACATTTTCTACGGTATTATGGTAATATCCTAATAGACTAAGAATTTTTGTTAAAACATTAAAACATAAAAATACTAGAAGAAAATAGAATTTGTTTATGACTGAAGTGACAAAGACCTTTTACGTATGATTAATAATCTATAAAATAAAAGCCTAATTAATCCTAAAAATCTAAAAGCAATAAATTTTTTTTAGACCTACTTGGCTAAAAATTATCACAAGCAAGTTCAAAATGACAAACTGAGGAAATATTTGCACCTACAAAAAAAACTATTTTCCCTAATGTAAACTGAACTCCTAAAAATTCATTAGAAAAAAATAAGCCAATATACAAATATAGACAAAGAATATGAAGAGACACTTCCCTGAAATACAAATAACTTCTAAATAGAAGTATGATCAATCTCATCTATAATGAGATCAATGTAATTTCAAATTAACTCAAATATGTTTTTTCACCTTTCAGGGTTGCAGAAATCCTGATTCTGTTTTATAATGTTTGATAATCTTGCCAAGGATGTGAAGAACCAGTCACACATTGCTTGTAGAAAGATAAATTGATACAACCTCTCCTGAGAGGAACTTGGCAATAATTATCAAAAGTATACATATATGCATCTGTATATATACAAAAATCATACATATATACATACATACCCCTCTTTTGCCTCAGCAGTCTCACATACAAGAATCAGTCCAACAGTTTTGGGGAAGCGTGCAAACTGATATATGTACCTAATTATTTATCTTAGCATTGTTAGTAACAGCACAAGAGGAGCACTCTCAAATGTCAGTCAGTAGAGAACTGATTAAATACAGTGGAATTACCTGCACCTATTAAAAATATATGAGAAAGGTCACTATATGCAGATATGAAAGTTTTTCAACATATATAGTTACATGAAAAAAGCAAGGCCTTAATTCGTGTATGTAATGTACTACATTTTGTGTAGAAATACAAGAAATATATAATAGTCTACATGTGAATTTGTTCATACATGTGTAAAGTAACTAGAAAAACACATAAAAAACCAAGTGGCTGTGATTACCTGTGTTGGAGAGGTGGTGGCAACCTCATGAAAGGGACTGGACTTTTCATTGAATACCTTAACTTTTCTTTATTTTTGAGCCATGTACAAGTGTTGTTTATCCAAAAAGTTAAATAAGTAGAGTCTTATTTGCTTAATGGAAAATTATTATGTGAGTGTTAGAAAAAATAAGCCCATCAAGATTCATCCCTACTAGATCAATGCTCCCTGTGAGTATTTAAAAAATACTGATAAAAACTCTCCAACCTGTACATTTTCAGAATGTGCAATTGAAAGGGGGTGGTGGCTCATAATTTGGGAGTCAAGGAGCTATGCTAGTGTTTCTTCAATCATAACACTAAGGTCATTATCTTGCCTGCCTATATACAAGGCTGGTTTTGCAGATTGAATTGAACTCAGAACCTACTAGGGTCAAACCTTTCAGGCACAAACCCCAAAGTGCCACAGAGTGGTTTACAAGAATTGAGTACAGTCTTTCTTGAAATAAATGGAGCCTATCATGGAAAATTGGGTTGAAGACTGAATGTGGTTTTTTTCTCAGTTAAATATAACAAAGCATAAACTACCACATATTAAAGTATCTGCAGCCTCACCTATAATGAACAGTATGTTTCATCTTTACTTAGAAAGGATTTGTAGTTTCACACATCCATAATAGTTGCTGAAATAAAGTTTTGATTTTGCAAAGCATTTTGCTAGTCTCTCAATCCTCTCAAAAAGGGGGGGGGGGGTTAAAAAAGAGAATTTTGTGATGGGCAAGTTCATGAAGAAAAGAAATTGTGGGTCAAAGAAACTGGTTCAAACCTCACATGAAACTCCATACACAAAAATGGAATTTGATGTGTTTTTTTCATTTGCCATTACTGATATTGGTAGGGTGACAAATCATCTATTTGTTATATCCAGCTTTGCCATAGCTCCTCCAACAAAGCTATGCTATTGAAATAAAATTTCTAGGTGATAAAATAGAACTTCAAACTGCATTAATGAACTAGTAGATGGATGTATAAGTATAGTATGCACGGGGAAGTGCAGGAATTCATCAATTTCAGCCAATTCTAATACACATTACTAAGTGCAATTAATCTTTTTACTGAATAAAATCCAGTTAACTTAAACTTTTGGAAACACTCATGATTAGTTGTAATAGATTAATTCTTTTCTAAATGGTAGCATTAGAAAATAATTTGGAGGGGTTGGCCTAAGTGTCATACTTAGAGTTTCAGAAGTTTCCTTTTCCATCCTTAGGTACTTTCGAGATGTTGATAAAAATAGGCTTTTCTACACAACAGTCACTGAAAAAGACCGTACCTTGGCACTGAGTGATGATTGCCAAAAGATTTTTATTTAGAGGTAAAAAGTAATTTCCCAAACTAAATAAGGTGTGCTCTTAATTATGTGAGACCGAAAATTGGGAAAGTTGCCAGTGAGTATATTTCAGTGGTTGATTCACTTTTCCTTCGAGCACCAGATTTGGCCTCAGAAAAGACACAGAATACTTTTTCTTCTTTCGTGAAACTAGAAGCTGGACTGTTACAACACTTTCATCCGAATGCTGACTATTGACTGGATCACTGTTCTGGGTGATCATTGTTCAATCCCTTCTTTAATCCTCTCTTTAGCCTTGATGTACACACTATCCTAATCCCACTAAAAAATTGCTTTTGGAAGAAATCTAGATACTTTTATTTCAGTCAAGATTAAATAATTTAAGAACAATCAAAATATATCAGAAAAAATTTCAGGATGTCTAAAATGTTCAAATACATATTTTAAAAATAGACTCAATTGCTTTGCTGCTTTATGGTTTTTTTCACCCTATCTGGTACTATACCTCACAAGTCATGCCCCTCTGAAGGCACAACTTCTGAAGGAGGAGGACCACCTCACTTTCCAATTATAAACAATGGCTGTTCCTAGAAGGACTATGACTAAAGTTAGGCTGCTTCCATCATTGTCGTGTATTCTTTCTGGAGGAAAAGAGATTGCTCTCACTGGGAGAGTCCCCTAAGAGGAAATTCACCAAGCCTTAGGACATATACCACAATAATGATAATCATGACCTTATGTACCCTGCTTGAAGTCCTTTGTAAAATCTGAAAGTGGAGAGATCTCTCTTCATTTGAGGACATATGTTTTACAATAATCCCATCAGCACCTGCATTCATTCAGCTCTAAGCAACAAGAGTCCTCCAGTACTCTTGGGATTGAGGCAGCATACAAAATCTGCCCATACTATCCATCTATTTCTTCTCCACGGGTAATCTTTGAGAATCCACTTTTGGCCATCTTGACAACTGGACCCATTTTAGCCCAAATGGTCTGAGTTACAAAGCATCAACAAGAAATCTTCAAATAAATGATTTCCACAGACCATTTTTATCAGAATGACATGGGGATGCATGTCAGAAATGCAGCTTCTTATAAAAGTACCGAATGGAGCAGCAGTAGACATCTAATATTAGACCTCAAAGTCTGTCTAAACTTACATGATGGACCAAGGTTCTTCCCCATCTTGAAATGTTTAAACTGCCTTAGAGAACATTTATCTCTCTATTGCCAGGTGTTGAGCTCGTTGTTAGGAGGCCTCCATCAAGCATAAGTATCTTCTGCATACTTATCTCCATCAATCCTGGGGAGATGAAGTTAATGGTACTTTCTCTAGATCTTGTTGTAGACATTTGAGGTCTTTGCATGGCAAGTTTCATTTGATTTATCCTTGACAGACTAATTTCTCCTATGAAAGAACTAACTGGTGATATAGTCAGGCTTTTACTTTTTTTTTTTTTTTTGGTTTGGTTTGGTTTCGCTTTTGAGTCGAAGTCTCACACTGTCACCCAGGCTGGAGTATAGAGTGGCACAATCATGGCTCACTGCAGCCTCAATATCCTGATCTCAACCTCCTGATCTCAGTTGATACTTCTGCCTAAGCTTTCCGAGTAGCTGGGACTACAAGCGCACACACTACGCCTGTTTTTTTCCTCAATATTTTTGTAGAGATGGGGGTCTAGCTATGTTGCCCAGGTTTATTTGTTTCTCTGTTTCCCATAATGATGAATCATTTCTGGGAATTGGAACACCTGAAATGAAGAAAAAAGTAGGGCTATCATTATTCCAGATAGGACCTTGAAGAAATGAGAGAATGGCTTCTTCAAGGGGTATTAACAAAGGTGGAAGTTTTCTTGCCCAACTTGTTCTGTCTCTATTTTTCTCTGTCTGTTTTCCTCTCTCTATTAAGAATCTGGAACAGTTGATTAGAGGCTTGTGAAATAAATACAAGGAAGAATTTTACTTTCACTTTGTGGGTCAACATTATAGTTTATATTCCTTAGTCATGCTCTCTCTGTTAGCCAGAGTTTTATAATGCCTATATTGGATCAGATGTAAAATTATAATTTTCTTCTTGAATATGTTTAGAACCTGTCAGTATACATAATTGGACTGAGACAGCTAAGAGGTGGAAAAAGTAAACTTGAATGAGGTGTTTCCAAACTCCATGAGAAACCAGTGTGTTGCCAGATGCTACTTATAACTCACCTGAAATTTCCTGAGGGGGAAGTATCTCACCTTTTCACATATCTATTTTGTTAACTTCAAACTGCTTTTAATAGACAGCAAACCTGTATTACATTATAGTATCTTTTTCAGTTTGATTGCCAGAGAATCCTAAAATCTCGACAAGGTAATAGGGAAACTTGTAAATCAAATATTGGAGACTTATAAAATTAATATGTGTTTATAAGTTTCTTATTGTTTCAAAAAATCTAAAATAAGATCTTGTAAGAACTTGAATCAGACTGTTAAAACTAGCAGATTCTGGGAAATGAATTTGAAGAGTAAAGTTTTTAAGGACTAGATTCTGGAAGAAATCATTGTAATTGCAGTAGAATAACAATCCAGATGATTTATGAACTTAAGCTAATAAAAGACCCAGAGAAGATGCTGAGTTTCTGAATTGTTTAAAAATAGCTATGAATGGTGGTTTCTAAGTATCATTGATTTATGTTATTAATTTAATAGCTTCCAGCTATCTCTGGATAAAAAGAAAAAACATAAATTAATTTTGAACTTTTTCTAGTCTTTCACTGATTCATTTATTCATTACTGAGCAATTCTATTAGGTCAGTGCAGTTGCATAAAGGACACAACACTTACACGTCTTTGTAGCATTTTAAGATGAGCCTGCAATGAATCACAAATGACTTATACTCTCATCAGAATCAGACAATAGGTGCTGGCTCTTCAAGAAGAAAAAAAGATGAAGCCTGACAGATTTTCTATTTCCTGGAGTTAAGATGTGCTTTTACTGAAAAACCCACAAAGGTTGCAGGAAGAAATAATAATGTGGCAAGGAGAAATAATTTGAGAGCATAAAAAAATCACGTAGGTTATAGGCTTTGGAGAAAAGGTGAAACACTGCAGTCTCCACAAATACTCTTCAGCACAACAATTATTAGTCTTACTGGAAGAAAATTTATAAGATGCCTTAGCAGATGGATGTCTGTACTCATCATCCAGTTCCTTTATGTAGATTCCCGCTAAAGGACCCCAAATGGAAACATTTTTGAAGTATTCTGTTGTAATAAATTCTCAAATTTCCATCATTTACTTTTTTTCAAAAGTTTGCAATACTTTCTATCTGGGTTCTTTCTCCCACTATTTCTGGGAAGACGGAAAAAATCCCAACACTAATGTTTCTATTTTGTGTGTAGAGGAATTAAGATGCCAAAAAGTACATAGCAAATCAGTGGCAGATGTTCAATAAGAACAGAAGCTTGGGGTTCCCAAAGCATTCCTTACTGTGTCCTACACAGTCATCCCTTAGTATCTGCAGGAGATTAGCTCCAGGATGACTTTATATTTTTAAAAAGCATAATATTTGCATATAATCCATGCACACCCTTCTGTATACTTGAAATAGTTTGAAGATTACTTATAATATATAATACAATATAAATGCAATATAAATAGTTGCTAACTGTATTTTAATTGTTATATTGGTTTATTTTATTCTGTTTTATTCTATTTTATTTTACTTTATTTTTTGAGTCAGGCTCTTACTGTTGCCCAGGCTGGAGTGCAGTAGCATAGTCACAGCTACTGAAGCCTTGACCTCCTAGCTCAGGCAATCCTCCCTTCTCTGGGACTACAGGTGCATGCCAGCACGCCTAGCTATTTTTTTTTTTTTTAATAGAGATGTGGTCTTACTACGTTGCTTAGATTGGTCTCAAATTCCTGGGCTCAAGTAATCCTCCTGCCTCAGCCTCCCAAATTGCTGGGATTACAGGTGTGAGCCACTGCACCTGGCCTGTATTGTTATTTATTATTGTTCCCCTGCCCCCAGTATTTTTAACCTGTGCTTGATTGAATTGATAGATATGGAACCTGAAGGTAGGGAAGGCCAACCGCATTTGATTTCACATTAGCTCTAAGCACATCATTTTTTTTTTTTTTAGTAAAAAAAAAATTATCTTTAATACGTAAATTATAAAATGTTCCCAGTGAAAAGTTTTTGAGGGATATCTCTCTGGTGGGAAAAGCGACTCTATAAGTATGTCTGTCTCCTTAATTTTAACCTTTCCCTCAAGATTTTTCTCTTTTTCCTTACAGTTCCTGCAATACCTGGACTCTAGTTTCCTGCTGTATCTATTGCTCGGTTGGGAATAAAACTTAATATACAGAGAATAAATCCCTTTCCATTTATCCCTTAACACAACTAAAATAAGTTGATATTTTTAAATGAACATGACTAGAAAACAATGAGATAAAGAGGAAAATGAACAAAGAAATTGTAGGATGTGTCTTCTTCCTGGTGCATAATTCATCTCATATGCAGGCACTGTTCCATCCCACATCCTGTCTGAGGGACCCAGAACTGAGGATCCTGAAAGGATATCAAACCTGAGGACACAAAGAGCCAGAGGCCACTTCCGTGATCATCTGCTACCAATTGAAATGTTCCCGTGGCATATTCTGTGGGTTATTTTAATAAAATGATGATTCGCTTGCATTTCATTCTGATTTCTATTCATATATTTTATCAAATAACTCAGATGATCTGTAGTTATTTATTTTAAAAAGCTAAAGTCATAAAAATCCATGACTGCTGAAAGATAAGCTAGACAAAATAAGTAGGCCTTTTGCTGCAGGATGTGCATATTTATAGACTGAAGCTATTATTTCCAAAAATTCTGGTTTTTTTGCCCATCTGGGAGGTGGGGTGGTCTAAAATGTTGCCTGTTATTTCTGAATCTAAATGCTACATCCAAGAGCAATGGATAAGAGTTATATAGAGGAAGGTTTTTAACTCATTATCAGGAAAAAAATTCTAATGAGTAGACCTGTCCACAAAGTAGCTTGGGCTTTCTTATAACAGAAATGAAGTCCCTTTAACTAAAACTGTTTGGGAAGTGGTTAAATGGCCACCTCCGTGGGGTTTAGAGGATAGGGCTGGTACAATTCTGACAAGAAGGTGAAGTAGATTCTTATGAAATATACTGCCATTTTGCTTGATAGTAACCTACCACATGGCTAGATGTTCAATTTTCAAAGAATTTGAATTTGATGATGTACATGTGATAAAACAGAATAAATATTTTAGACTCCTTTGATGTCCTGGGATATTTATTATTATGAGAATAAATTAGTCAACAGAAATTAGTGTATAAACATATGAATGTATTGGCTAATTAAGGTTATTGAATATAGAATGCCAGCTGACAGTTTACTACAACTGAAGAAACAACCACCCTATTTTTTGCCTTTCTTTTTATTTAAGGATAATAATAGACAACTCTTTACAGTTTCTATTGTATATATTTATAATTGGTATTCACATCAGATTTTATATTTTAGGCCACTTTCCAAAATCATTGATTGATTCATATTCTTTAGAACACTGTGTGAGTTGGGGGAACTAAAGGATTGCTTGATTGTCTTGCCCAGACCCTCAGCAAAAAAGATTACAACTGCCTGACCTGGATTTGAAAGTTAAAGGATTTCTTCATTTCTGCTTTTTCAATGTGGTTCTTTGGTATTAGGGAAATCATAGAACAGGATTTGTTGTTAAGGTCATTTTACCTTCTTAGCTGCCATCTTTTCAGGGTTGGGTTGAATTATAGCAGTAATAATTTTAATGACATTAAATATTTATTTAGGCTTAGGGAAGGAAAATGTAGTATATAGTCATAATAATGCAAAAGAACGGGGTAACAGTTATTGAGGACTTGCTAGATACCAGCGTCTGGGCTACATATTTTACGCATATCATCTAAATTAATCTCCATATTTCAGCTGCGAAAAGAAATCCTCGGATAATTGTTTTTCACATCATACAACTGGTAAGGAGCAGAGCTGGTATTTGAATACCAGCTTTTTTAACTCTACAAGCTAAACTACTTTAGAATCTTTTGATCATGATTTTATTCCAACTTTCTCGGTATTCACTCAGTTATATTTTCTTTTTCTTTCTATATCAGAGGCAGCTCCTGGAACAAAGATTGAAATAAACCTTAAGTTCCATCTTGTGGCAAGAGAATGTTTTGGTTGTGCTGTACTAGAAACCAAAGACAACTAGTCATTTAATGAAAATTAGATCTTGGGTGGTTGTGATGCAATGGGATAATGGAATAAATTTGGGTCTACAGTGTGATGAGGAGCTTTTCCCCTTAAAGGCTATTGGATTCTATTCTCTGAAGATCCATTTTCTTACCACTTGATGGCAGTAGCTACCAATTAATTTGCAATTAATTTTCAATTTATAACTAAATGGTCTTTACCTCTAACTGGGAGTGATTTTTTAAAAAAGATTTCTCCCTTCAATTAATTAACTTTTTTATGTAATACACCTATTTCCACTTGTTTCTCCTGTGTATATGTATTACTATTATTATTATTTAAAATATTACTCAGCAATACCCTCCTCCTTCTTCTAAGTTAAAATCCTTGAATTTCCCTTTATAATAAAGACCATGCATAATGACAATAGAAAAATTTCCTTCATTTAACCTTATAGCTTTAAAGATGTTCACTGACTGTCCAAAATAGGGAGGTGACAGAGTTTGGAAAGAATGAGAGTTTATCAAATCAGAATTGGAAGGTGACTTACCATCATTAAGCACTAACTAATACTATGGGTTTTCAGTAGCCAAGGATCTTTAAACATGTTATCTTAATCCACATAACCAGCCCATTTTACAGAACAAGAAACAGGTTCTGTTTAAGTGAAGTTTAAGTGATTTTGTCCAAGATGCACTTGGATAGCATATGCAACTAATAAAAGGTAGAATCAGGATTAAAATTCAGAACACATGACCTAAGCATGTATACTTTCCACTAACATCATGCTGCCTCTCTGATAACAGTGTTATTGGAGGAAACATGTTTAAAAAGACTTCCAATTTTCTAGCTCAAAAGGGAATATCAAAATTCTAGGAATGTCCAACTTTGCAATATAGAGACAAGTAACATAGTTTATAGTGATAAAGATACATTTATTTTAGCTTTAAATGATGCAAATGGAAGTTGGCGTGGTTTATCAAAATGAGATAAGGTAGAATCTTTTTCAAGAGGTATACATAATGTTTGTCTTACATAAATATCTGAAGCTATCTCAAAGCAGAAGACTAAAGAATTACGAAAATTTATTCCTTAAAATAATAATGTTTTCTTAAAATATGTTAAGCAGCAATAAAATGCTTATATCACTATTTTTAATATAATAAAAAGCATAATATAAAAATCAATGCACATTTTGTTCTTATGCTACAAAATTATTATTAATCAATATAAACAATTATTACCCTTGAGTGGTAGAATTATTGGCAATTTCAATGTCACTTATTCTTTCATATCTACCAATTATCTGTAGTAAACTTATATAAAATCATAGGGTATTAACTATGGTATTTCCAGAAATTTGTTCTGATAACATCATTTAGGCCATTGGCCTAAGACTTTCACATTTAAAAAGTTTTATATGAACAAGATAAAGAATAAGCCAGCAGAAGCAACTCTTCTTAGAAGTGGTGGAGGACCTACCTAAAGTGTGATCTGGAAAGAGGCAATCAAAATATTTCCCTCACTGGCCTTTAAGTTCCTAATATGTGAATGACCTACTTGAATTAAATCACAGAATCCCCCAAATCAATTCCCCTATCTATTTAAAATCTAAATTCCCCATCTATTTAAAATCCAACCCATAACTTGAGTCAAATTTACACACACAGAATTGTATCCAAATGGGAAAAAACACTACCATCTTGCTTTACATGAGTGTCAGAAACCCTTGTTAATAGCCCAGAGCAGTGCTAAATGCCTGTGAGTTCTGTTTTCTTTCATTTTTAAATAAACCTTACTGTGTAAATGCATGATGTTATGAGATATATATAGATAGTAGAATGGTTACTATAGTGAAGCACACTAACATATCCACCATCTTTTTCAATGAGAGAGAAGGTCAGGCCTTTTGTGAAATAGCATTGTATTCATTAACAGTTCCTCCACATTTATATCTTCCATTTCCACTCTATCCTTCCTTTTCCCTCATCACAATTCATGCTGCCAACATTTCCATTCTCTCCTTCCTTTTCTCTAGTTACAATTACTACTTCCAAATAAACAACCACTCACAAACGCTTCTACTTACTGAGGCTAAGCTCAGTCTGCTGGTTTGGAAACTGGAGTGTCATACTTGCCCAACATCACTATGCTACTTGCATTCCTTGCTTAACAAGAGCTTTCATAGTTTAAGATACATATCTTCCATTAACAGAAGCAGTCTTTTTCATCTCTGAGTAAATTTGATTTTTAGAAAACTTTATTTTTCAGATTGAAAACTATAGTTTATTTAGAAAGTAAGTTAGAGAAGAGAGAGGAGATTCACCTCGCCAAGGTAGGAAAGGGGACCAAAGCTAGGAAACATGGCAGCCATAGCTCAAAGAGCCACTTGGACACACCAGAGTTTAACAAAGTAATGTGTGTGTCAGAAATGGTACATACCCATTGTCCACATTTTAAGACAAGTTCATTCTTAACTCTATGTCTTCTCTTCTTTAGAACAATCATTCCCTGACTTCTCAACCATTTTCATGATCATGCTCTCCTAAACGTTCTATTGTCTTTCCCTTTCTTTCTCTAAGAAAAGTGTCAGTGACAACTTCCCACTCCTCTAAGAGTTGATTTTATATATTCATCACACACACAAAGATAAGTATGCAAAGTGATGGATATGTTAACATGATTTAATTATTCCACAATGGTAAGCATATATTTAAACATCACATTGTAAATATAGACAATTTTATTTGTCATATAAAAATAAAGTTAAAACCAGGCTCGGTAGCCCAGCCTGTAATCCCGTGTTTTGGGAGACTGAAGTGAGTGGATTGCCTGAGTCCGCGGGTTCGAGACCTGCCTGAGCAACTTGGTGAGACCTCATCTCTACAATAAATCAAAAATTAGCTGGCCGTGGTAGCGCGCGCCTGTAGTTCCAGCTACTTGGAAGGCTGAGGCGGAAGGATCACCGGATCCCAGCAGGTCGAGGCTGCGGTGGCTGGGAGCGGCCACTGCACTCCAGTCTGGGTGACAGAGTGAGACTCCAACTCAAAAAATAAAAATAAAAATAAAAATAAAAATAAAGTTAAAAAAAAGTGTCTGCAACAACATCGCCTGAAAAGCAAATAAATAGCTTGGCAAGCCTTTTTTTAGTCAGGAAAGGATTTCTTTCTTTCTAGCAAATTTCTAAATAGTTGATGTCTCTAATCACCATGTCTGATTCATATCCTCCTTACAGATATTTTTATCTCAGAAAAACTTCTTAACACATCAATCTTAAGCTGGTGAAAAGTTGCTGTGGGGTTGTGAATACTTTTAAGCAGTAGCCTTCTGGTGTTATTTGTCTATTCTGGGCCATTTTCTACCACTGAGCAGATATTAAATATATGGAAACTGCAATGTTTAAAAGTCTATAAACAAGTGCCATCCATTATATAATTCAATAAAAAAAATCATCTCTTCAGAAATAAAGTGAGCCTTGTATAGTTCATACCAAAAATACAGTTTTAGAATCTCTGAAGAAGGAACAATCACCTATTATGTTTTCTAAAATATTTGTTTTAAAGGTTACAATTTTCAATACTCATTTCCTTGAACAGTGTAGGTGTCTATGAGAAGTTACTCTAATACTTGGACTAAGTTAAGATGAATGGTTTAACATGTAACGCATTCAAAGTTTTGCCCTGATTTCTGGGGAAAAAAATTTTTTTTAAACTATCTGATTAGAAAAAAAGAATATTATGGTCATTTGTATTTTATTTATTTATTAATTTTAGTGGAGAATCAGGAGGTTGCATGGTTTTTCTGTTAAAATATATGAAGAAGAAAGACAAATACTGGAAGAGAAAATAATCACTTTCCTCTGGCAAGATGGATAGTGTGAAGGTTGCGTACCCGCTAGCAGAATGCTATTACAGGTGGGAGAAAGGTATCTGCGATAGTTTTCATGTTGAGATGCTAGTTTCTGAAACACTAGAGCAGCCATATTTATGTCCAGGATACTTTTCACACTGGTGAACGATTAAATGACAGGTACTCTCTACAAAGTTCTGGAATATAGAACCAGTACTGCTCTTTAAAACCAGGGCTTCAAAGAAACTGATGAAGTTATTTCACAATGCTTGAGTACAGACTTTGGAGTCAGGCGGACAACGGCTTTGAATCTGGCTATGCCACATGGAAGTGGGACTGACAGTAGCCGTTTAAATCCTCTGCATCTCAACTTTCTTATCTGTTACATAGACATATTACTGCAAGTATGCTAAAACTTATCTTACAGTGCTGTTGTATTAATGAGATCATGCATATGATATTTTTCGTATCTTTTTAATTTCCAAAAAGTCATAAACAAATGGAACTATCAATAACAATTATTAGAATTATATGATATTTTTGAGCATCTGATGGATACAGACCAGTATCTGAGTTAATGATAGAATTATAAGAAATATTTTATACATTTTTAAAATTTTCTTCTCATTCACATAATCTTCCCTGTGCTGAAGCTAGATGTACATGGGGCTTCCGAATGCTCATGTTCTGTCAGCCATGGAGGGAAGATTTTCCCACATCCCATCAATATACACCCAGGGATTTGAGATTCATTATT
Source organism: Tarsius wallacei (assembly GCA_963574415.1). Taxonomy (NCBI): domain Eukaryota; kingdom Metazoa; phylum Chordata; class Mammalia; order Primates; family Tarsiidae; genus Tarsius; species Tarsius wallacei. Next base: position 32,833 of record CAUYQG010239078.1, on the reverse strand, counting down.
CTCTTCAACCTCAGGCCCTAATACGCTAAGCTGCAATTAGCAAGATTTTAAGGCTTGTAAGCGGACTGTCTTCTGGAAAATAATTGCAAAATATATTCATTTCTATTAGGTGCAAGGGAAGTCTTCTAAGTGTTATCAATAATACTTGCCTCTGAATGTAATATTTCAAAGCAAAATATTATGTCTAAAGTGAGTCCGTGCTATAAGAGCCTGGAGAAAAACACAGGATGTTGGTCCTCATAATCTTGTCTATTTTTAGCTCAGCCTACAATCATTTTGCAATTCAGTGTGCACATAGTCAGATGCACGGCAGTCAAAGAAAGAGATCCAGAGTTATATTGTCGGCCTCAGACTCACAAAGTCAGTCTCAATCCTGTTTCCACTAATCACCTTTCTAGGTCCATTACTCTTACTACTGGTCTCTCACTCAAAGGCATTACTGCTTTTCTCCCTCTTCCCATATCAATTCCACCAAATTAATTACTGTGTGCCATTCATTATACATTTCCAACGAGCTTCTTATTTCATTGAGGGCTTCACCTAGATCATCTAAGATCTTTTAAGACAGTCACCTTGCCTTCTGTTTCTTCAATATCATTCTAAGCATGATTTTTAACACCTCATTCCTTCTTTCAATTTTTTTTTTTCCCCTAGTGGCTCTCTGGACTTCCTGGCCTGGCATCAGGGTGCAGATGGATGGTTCCAACCCAATTTGCCAACTGACCTCCTGCTGATATTCTGCAACCAAAATGGCCTTACATAATTCTGTACTCTCTCAGTTTATCATCTTTGCCTGCTTAGCTTTTCTTTTTGGAAAATTTTATTTTTATTTTTACTTATTCTCCAAGAGTCATCTCAAATTATCCTTTTCTAATACCCTTTTTATGGTCTCTATTACATTTTTACTCATATTACAGTTATTTCTATGTTTATTATATGTGTTACCAGGCCTTACAATTCTTTAAGGAGGAGACATTTTTAATTCAACTTTATAATTGTCACCAGCACCCTACTCACACTGGGAATATTTAGCAAGCTCGTTGGCTTCAGATGGCACTTATTTTAATGTTTGAATGGGAAAGTGAAGTCCGTGGTTATAGTACTTAACAATCAGTAGGTTCTCAGTAATTATTTGTTGAATAAACAAAGTAATGAATATAGATTTATATTTCTCTTTCAAAGATTGCCAATAACACCCTATTGACCATTCTCTTACTTTTGGAATATTCTCCTTATTGGATTTCATGGCACTCTCCTGATTGTCCTGCTTTTTCCCCATCATTCCTCAATCTCTTTTATTGAATCCTTTCCCATTTCATCCTTTAAGCTGGTATTACTGAAGTATCATTTTGCTTTTCTCACTCTATGCTCTCCGTGGCTGTAGCTATTATTTCTCTCCCAACAACTTTTCACATCTGCATACCAGGCACTGACCTCCGTCTGAACTCAGAAACAGAATCCCAACTGTCTTTTTCACAACCATGCTCTTGCCCATATTTCAAACCAATGCATCTTTGTCTTCTCTTTATCTACTTTGGTAGTATTAATTACAGCGGGTGGTGACACAAAGTGGTTATTTTGCTGGTTTTTGTTGTTGTTGTTGTTGTTGTTTGAGTTGGAGTCTCACTCTGTCACCCAGGCTGGAGTGCAGTGGCACACTCACGGCCACCCTGAGTTGACTTGCTGGGCTCTGGCGACTCTTTCGCCTCAGCCTTCCAAGTAGCCGGAACTACAGGCGTATGCTATCACACCTGGCTAAGTTTTGATTTATTGTAGAGATGAGGTCTCGCTTCGCCAAGTTGCCCGAGCTGGTCTTGAACCCGTGGGCTCAGGCAATCCACTCACCTCGGCCTCCCGAAGTGCTGAGATTTCAGGCTTGAGCCACTGAGTCCGGCCTATTTTGTTGTTAAATATTTATCCATCTAATGGCAAGTACACTTTATGTTTCTGCTGAGGACACTATCTAATTGCCCATTCTCAGTCATGAGCTCTCATCTACCAGAGTCCTATGAACCAGGTTTAATGAAATAGGATCCTCTGTCTTCCTGAACACAGTAATTGCTTTGGATATGAATAAATGATATAAGTAAGGTCAATCAGAGAATACTTTCTAGAAACTTCGTTTCATTAAGTCAGGGAAGCAGACTTTCTTTTCTACTGGTTCTGAGTACAGTAATGATATGACCCCAGAACTGCTGTATGCCACCATGTGAAAACTAAGAACAAAGCCAACTGGAAGAATCAGACACTGAGAGGACTCACAAAAATGCTCTACCTTCATATTGTCCTAATCATTGTCATCTCCCTCTTGAAAATATTTTCCTCCTCCAATATTTTTTTGCTTCTGAAAACAGCACATTCACTCAGTTATTATCCATGACATATAGGACTCCTGCTGATACCTCCTTCATACCTTCTTGTAACCATATTCAGTGAACCACACAGTATTGTTCTTTTGGTCTCCAGAACATATCTAAAATGTATCTGCTTCTTTTCACTTCCATTGCTTCAACTTTATTCCAAACCACTATCATCTTTCATCAGTGTTACAGCAAAAACTTTCAAATTGTACTGTCCTTGCTTTCATCAAATCCACTCTTCTCTGAACTTGTTACTTCCATGTTTAAATGTCTTTCAGTGTTATCACATTGACTTTAACAAAAAACCCCAAATCCTTACATGACCTATAAAATGTTTCCTGATCTGCCTTCTTCTCTAGCCTCAGCCTTTACTGATTTCTCCTTTAACTTCTTGAAACTTATCAAATTCCTTCCCATCAAAAGGACATACATATGCTGTTTTCTTTGCCTCAAATATCCTATATATTTTTTAAACTGGATGACTTCTATTAACAATTCAACTTGCTGCCTAAATGTTACTTCTTCCTGGAAGACTTCATTAACTTTCTGAACTGAGTTTTTGTTTTAAGCTCTTATGGCACCCTCACTATTTTCATTGTAGAATTGTAATTAAATACTTATTTGTATAATCATGTTTAATGCTTGTCTCCCCCCTTCCCCAACTCCATAGACAATATGTGTCTTAAAGACAGGGACCATATCTTCTTGTTTTTTATTGCATTGTTTATAATACAATGTCTGATGCATAATTGATGCATGAAAATTTCATGAATAAATGAATCAGAGGCACAACTTGTTTAAACTTATTTCATTTTTTTGCCCCTTCCTAAACCTGCCTACATTTTTGTTTTTGTGATCTCACTACATTCTCTTATGCTTTCTAACCCAGGCAGAAAGTCAGCTTTAATTGTCAATGTCTTTCACCCGTATTTTTCAAATCCTGCCTGTCATTAAGTCTTTTTGAACGAGACTCCATGAAGTTTCTCAAATGTGCCCATTGTATTTCCATTCCTACTGCTGTTCTCTTCATTATTTTATTTTAATTTTTTGAGTTGGTGTCTTACTCTGTCCCCCAAGTTGGAGAGCAGGGTATGTTCAGGCTCACCATAGACTTGACCTCCTGGTCCCAGGCAATATTTCCACCTCAACCTCCTAAGTAGCTGGAACTACAGGTACATGCCGCAATGCCCAGCTAATTTTTTGATTTTTTTGTAGAGATAAGGTCTCACTATGATGCTCAGGCTGGTCTCAAACTCCTGGGTTCAAGCAATCCTCTTATCTCAGCCTCCCAAAGTGTTGGGATAACAGGTGTGAGCCACCACACCTGGCCTCCTTCATTCTGAGTCTAAATATTAATATGAAAGATGTATATGTCCCCTGGTTTTAATTTCACACTACTGCCTAGGTGATTATTCTTTGAATAAATTGTTTCCTGTCACTCCTATCTTCAAAACCTTTAAAATATGCTTAGTACCTGTCCATCTCTAAAGATCTATGTAATTCAAATTCCATAGTACAGTCCTCAAGTTCCTCACAGTGAGTCCAAGCTTACTTCTTTGGACTCTCTTCTTTCTGTACATTCTGTGCTCGGAAACCAACATTCTCTTTGCTGTTTCAAACTCTTTTGGGCCCTCTCTCTACCACCCTGGAATGCCTTTCTCTTATTACCGTTCATCAAACCCTCCTGCTTCATTTTTCCATGCTTGCCAGCAAAGGCATGTCTTTCATGAAGTCATGCATCTTGCTCTTCACCTTTTTTTGTGCATCCATAAGATTTGCATATACAGTTCATTATGTACTAAACTATGGTTATGTGGATTTATTAGGAGGCAGCATAGCTTGATGATAAACAGTGACTACTATGGAGTCATACTGACTGAGTTTAAATCATGACTGTGCCATTCTCTAGCTGTGTGGCTTTCTGAAATTTACTTGAATTATTTTACCAGCTTTCTCTTTAACCTGAGGCATGAGAGTACATACCTCATAGAATAACTGTAACTATTAAATAGCACAGTAGATATAAATAATTTAGAAAAAACCCAAATGCTCATTATCTATTATTATTTGCATGTATATTTTCTTGATCAACTATAAAACCTTGGATTCAGAGCCCAGTGTATTATCTATCTTCAAATTCTCAAAAAAGTGCTTCATTCAAATTTAACCCAATAATTATTTGCAAATGTATTAATCGGAAAGCTCTAGGGTCTTGTATGTTTTAAAGTTTTGTATTAGCAAAACTATCTGATGAGATCAGTCCTGTTAAAGGAATAAATATTTAGGAAAGAAAAGAAAGCAGGTAAAAAAAATTAGAATCTTTAAAAAGGGAAAATTACATGATAAACACGTCAATAGTATTATAATTGCAACCCTAGTAAAATACAGAGAGGAATCTTGTACAAATAAGCTGAAACTTGCAGTCAGTCATTAAAAGGATTTAAAATGTGTTGTTATGAGAGTGCAGTTTTTGATGGAATTGTTTTCTGTAGTCATGGACCAAGAGCTTGCCAACCAACTAGCTAAGGCCATGTAAGGCCATGTGCTATTAAAAAATTGGCTTGCACTTCAGAACAGAACCTTTAGGTGGCCACTCCATCTTCATTTGCCAATTGTTTTTTGTTTGCTTTAGGTAACTCAGTTAATTCACTGTGCTTCATCTTTAAAAGGGAGAAAGCTGGACTGGGTGGAACTGAGATGAGAGTCCCTTCCCACTCTGACATCCTCTGATCACGAATCTTTTTTCCTACTTATTTTTTTGCAGATATTTTTCCAGTATACCATGCCATAAAACACAACTCTCTGACACTAAACATATTATTTATATTAAAATGATACTCTCCATTTCTTTTATAAGAATGAATAAATACACATGTGTACCTTGTGAGTCTAAAATAACAAAAAAATAATAAGGAGACTAATGGTAATATCTTATGATTATGGGATTAAAGGGGCAACTCGTGTGAAAGTGTTTAGCCTTGGCTGTGGTAGATGGCAGGTGTTAGTAAATGTTTACTTTCTTACTTCATGTGAAAAATTCCTTCTTGAATATAAGATTTAGTGTAAACATTAACTTTATGATGCCTTCTTCAACCTTTCTTCTCAGCCCTAGTCAGAACATAATAAAATACATTGTATTAATGCCTATTTTAATACTGATGTACTGATCATATTTTTTGGTTATTATTAATTATGTTCTGTCATTCCAAAAGGTTTCAAAACTTCTCCCAGTCAGGTGCTATTTAAAAATAATCTTAAATTTGTGTCAATAACATGGGACCTGGCACATGTAAAAATTTCAGTGAATATTTGCAAATGGATGAATGAATGAATGAACTGCAGGTCACTGGGAGAGGTAAGGGAAACGACTCTCCTCACCCTAAACACCTTTAGTACTTGCTCATGGTACTTGAAATCCCTTAAATAAAAAGTCACACAGAGATTTTGGTTTTACCATTTAAAAAAGTTTAAAAGGCCTGTGTCATGGGAGCAGGTAACTTAGGCATCCATTTGAGAAATGCTGTACTGTAACACTCAGCTGTTTCTGATGTTTCTACCAACCAACTATGCCACTTCTGACTTTTCAGCTCACTAATAATTTTAGTTGACATAAAAGTTTTCTTCTCCTACAGTTAATATCTTAGCAAAACAAAGCATGAAGAGTTTCTGAACCAGAAATCACTTCTTTTGATAAAAACTGTATCCAGACAAGAACTGTGCAATAGGAATCTAATGTAAGCCATAAATATGAACCACATATAAAACTACACTCTCTAGTAGTCACATCAAAAGATAAAACGGTAAAATTAATTTTAATAATAGTTTATTTAACCCAACATATAAAGAGTATTATCATACTCCCGTGTAAGCAGCATAAGAAACTTGAGATATTTCACGTTTTTTCAAATACTCAGTTTCTGAAATCCAGTGTGTATTATACACTAACAGCACATGTAAATTCAGACAAGCCACATTTCAGGTGCTCAATGGCTACATGTGGCTAGTGGCTGCTGTACTTGCTTGTGCTAATCTAGATGATGTGCAATTTTAGTGATGGCCATAAGTTAAGGGGAGACAAAAATTTTTCCCAAATATCTTATCACTCAAGAGATACAATGCTTTCCTAAATTCACTAATTGCATTATGTGAGAGCTTCAGAGGCAGTTTTCTCTCTACCTGCAAAAGATATTGTATACTATCATCTTTTATTGCAGTGGCTATTTCATCTTAATATTTTGTAACACCTTGTGACTCTCTCTCTCTTTTTTTTTTTTTTTTGAGTTTGAGTCTCATTCTGTTGCCCAGATTGGAGTGCAGTGGTGTGCTCACAGCCATTGTGGCCTTGACCTACTGGGCTCAGGCAATCCTTCCACCTAAGCCTTCCAAGTAGCTGGAACTATAGGCACACGCCACCATGCCTGGCTAATCGTTATTTTTCTTTTTCTTTTTTTTTTAGTTATGGTAGAGATGAGGTCTTACCAAGTTGCCCAGTCTGGTCTCAAACCCGTGGGCTCAGACAATCCTCTCACCTCGGCCTCCCAAAGTGCTGGGATTACAGGCTTGGTCCACCGTGCCCAGCCATTGTGTCTCTTTTTAAAAGACTTTTGAAGTCTGAGAATCTAAGATGGTTGATGATATATATTGGCTAGAGTTGAAAAGACATTAGTAAATTCATGAGTTAGATTTCTTCCTTTTCCTCCAAAATAGCTGTTCCTTTGAGAAAATATCTTACTTTAATTATAAGTAAATGAGTAAAAAGGTAGTGAATATTGCTTATCTTTTAAAACGATATTTTAGTGTCAACTTCATATTAGAAAACTCAGTACATTCTATCAGTTATAAATACACTCTGCTATATCCATGGTGAAATAATAAATGCATAAAAAATATTAACTTTCAAAAAATATAAATTGAATGTATAATTGCATTTACATATATAAATATGTAAATAAATATACATATATGTGTATATGAATATTTTTTCCAAGTACTCCAGGCAATTGGTGTAATAAATCTGTTAATTCTGATTCCTATGTATTTTAATCAGAAAGAAAACACTCAGTGATTCATAGCTACAAGACTTTGACAGATCCAGTCTGAATTTTTGAATGTTCACTATTTGATAAATAAGCTTTGGTATCTATCTTTAAAATCTTCTTGAAGGCAATTCACTTACTTAAATTTGTCAATAGCCCTTGTGGGTTTGGAAAATATTAGCTAATTTCTAAAAATTAACTTTCATTTCCCAGTTAGTCTGGAAAAGCATGGAGAACATGTCAAAATTTGGATAGAAAGCCATTTCTTTGAAACCTTCAAATAGGTAGAAACCCCTAAAATCTGTTAACATACTTATTATATGTACATCATAGTTTAGCAATGCCAGTAATTTGGGATTATTCCTGGTCGGTTTGGGCAGTTGCCATATACTGCATTTTCCTTTTTGGGGAGATCTTTTTTTTTAAGAATACTTAAGATTTTGAGGAATCTGTGGAGATAGTGTTTGAATAAAAATTAGGTAATTTGGACTCTGGTCCTGGTTCTATAGTTAGCCAGCTATACTAATTCTCGGTTTCGGCTTACTTATCTGTAAAATAATGGATTTAGAATCCATTATTTTTAAGTTTCTATCCAGGTTATATTATGTGACTTAATTATAGTTTTCATCCAATAGGAAAAGAAAACATTTTATTGATGTTTTCAGTGTTCCTTACCTTCAGCGGTTGACTGCTAGAGTTTCAGACTAGACAAAAACTGTTTGAGACTCGTCTCACCACTGGCCTTTAAAGGTGCCAAACTCTCGGCATCTTCACTCATATTTGTCTCATTCTCTCTCTCTCTCTTTTTTTTTTTTACAATAGACAATGATAAACTTATCGACAAATAAATCCCACTTACTAAATCCAATTACTCTTCACCTGCTCAAAGATTTTTTCTCTCTACATATTTATTTTCTCCCTTTCTATTCTATTATCCATGTTGGCATGAAAAAGTGTTCCAGAATCTCCCTTAAAAGTGAAAACTTCCCCAGCCCAGGCAACTTGGCAAGACCTCGTCTCTACAATAAATCAAAAATTAGCCAGGCATGGTAGCATGCGCTTGTAGCTCCCACTGCTTGGAAGGCTGAGGCAGAACAATTGCCGAAGCCCAGCTGGTAGACACTGGGTGGCAGTGAGTATGCCACTGTACTCCAGCCTGGATGACAGAGTGAGACTCCAACTCAAAAAAAAACCCAAAAACAAAAAAACAGCAACAACAACAAAAAACTTCCCTTGACTCCAAATCTTTTTACATCTATTGCTCTATTGCACCCCAGAGATGTCTCCGTTCACCATTAAGCTTCTTAGTATTTCTAGATTCTTATTTCTCTTTCTTTCTTTTGCACACTTTAGCTTGGCTTATACTCCCATTGCTTTTCTTCAACTACTTTTGCTAAAGTAAACAATGACTACCACATTTCAGTCCTCATCTTACAAGGCAAGTCACTCCTTTGGGCTTCTCTGACACTATGCTCTTCTGGTCCTTATCATGGTTCTCTGCCCGGACTTCTCAGTCTCTTTTTTCTTGCTCCTCATCGCTATTCAGCCTCTGAATATTATACTAACTTTAAAGGCTTTGTTGGAGGTGGTCTCAACCAAACATGTGACTGTAAATACTCTGTATTTACAGATTACTCCCACATGGAGATGTCTTGCATAGCCCTTTCTTCTGAATTCTAGGCACATCTAACAGTCCATAGCATCTCTCCATTTTCATATCTCACAGGCACCTCTAACTACAGTTCATAAATAGATTATTGATCTCCTCCCATCCTAAACCACCCACATGCGCGCGCACACACACACACACACACACACACACACTCATACACACTCATGAGATTTTCAGTTTTCTAATGACCTACTTCTCAAAAGAGTTAATGAAAACTGTATTCTATCAGTTGCTTTAATTCAAAATCTGGGAGCCATTTTTAATGCTTCCCTCTATAGTGACATAAAATTAAACACAAAGTTTTGTCAAGTGAATATCTGTGCTTCCTCTATTTTTACCATCTCAACTCTCATTCCAGTAACCACTGTATCACACATCCTAGTAGCCTCTTAACTAGACGTGTGGCTTCTTGTCTGATTTCAATATGTTTTTTAAACTGCAGCCCAGAATAATTTTCTTAAAATGCGTATATAACCTTGTACCTTCCCTACTTAAAAACTTTCAATGGATTCTATTATAATTAGGGGAAAATAAAAATATTTTAGCATTTATATAAAGTTTGAAATTGGCTCTCCACCTTCTCCACTGCCTTCCAATTCCTCCTCCCCACTTGCCATACTCCAGCCACCCTGGTCTTCATTCAGTGCCTTGAACACATCATACTCTTCTTATCTTAGGATCCATACCCAGGCTGCTCTTCTCCTGTTACATCTGAGTAATGTCTCATCAATCTTTCGAAAATATTGCTTCCTAAAAGATGCTTTTCCTGATTTTCCCCATTGTTAATAAAATTCTTTTACATTTGTCATAAGTGTATATACTTCCTGCTTAACATGGCAAAACCTGTAATTTTAATTAGAGCATTATATATTCATCATCTATATTCTTTTTTTAGATTGAAAAATATAGTTTATTTAAAAAGTAAATTAGAGCCAGGTGCAGTGGCTCACACTTGTAATTCCAGCACTTTGGGAAGTAGAGGCGAGAGGATTGCCTGAGCTCTGGGGTTCGAGATCAGCTTGGGCAACTTGGCAAGACCTCTTCTCTACAATACATCAAAAAAATTAGCTAGGTGTGGTGGCATGCACCTGTAGTTCTATCTACTTGGAAGGCTGAGGTGAAAGGATCACCTGAGCCCAGCAAGGGTGCAGTGGCCACGAGAGTGCCACTGCACTCCAGCCAACAGAGTGAGACTCCAACTCAAAAAAAAAAAAAGTAAATTAGTGAGAGAGGGAGAAAGAAAGAGAGATTCACCTCCCCAAGTAATGGGAGAAGGCCAAAGCTAGGAAACATGGCAGCCATAACTCAAAGAGCCAGGAGGACACACCAGAGTTTAACAAAACAATAGCTGTGTTCTTTTTTAAATTAAGCATCAGGAGATCAAGGACATGACTAATTTATTCACTGCTAGATGTTCAGGACCTAACTCAGAGATAGAATGTGGTAGCTGTGGAATCAATATTTGTTGACTAAATCAAATAGAAAAGAGAACTGAGGAGAATGAGCTCATGAGAATGACAATAGGCACCTGTCCTCCTGGCGTTCATGGTGTCACAGCACACCATGCTGTTATTTCTCTTCTTGTCTCTTCTCAATTAAGTGTGAACCATGATGCTCAGACACGTCAAGTCATCAATGTCATTGCCACTCACTTCAGCATTGACTTGGCCCTATCTAAATAAGCCCAACTGGGGGGAGCAGGATCCTGAGCCCTGAGCTTTGCTATCACACAATCCAGGTCCTTGAGCCTTCTCTACCTTTTTTGAGGTCACAGATCTCCTCGATGGCCTTGGCTTCTGACTTTCCCTTCTCTCGATTCTTCTGCATTTTAGTGTAGTGTTCATCTTTAAAAGAAGCAACTTTTCCCCCTTCCTATTTATATTTCTTTCTTTTCCTAGTCTATAGAAAACCCTGCTAAGTATGCAGTGTTCTTTTTTTCCCTTAAACCCAAACTAATTTCTTATTTTCTACCCTAGAATGAAGCACTGAAATAAAGTAAACCATATAGATTCATACACCATGTTTTTTCTGCTCCAGAAAATGTCACAATCAGTTTAACTGGAAAGAGGTACATATACATCTTTATCAACAGCGATATGACCTGTCACAAATATAGCCAACTGCACAAAAAATGAATACCAAGATGATAAAATGTACAACAGACATGTTGATGTGATAAGCTGTCTGCCATGAGCACTAGGCCATTTTGGTGGCTTAGCAGATCGGGTGAGATATGAAGCAGCCATAGCAAATACAGAAATTAAACCAAAGTACCCAAGGAAAGATGGAAAGAATGACCACATAGTGTGAAATGTGGATGCATGAGTAGTGACAGAAACCTTTTCAGAAACCATAAGTAACTGAAGGAAAGATGAACAGAAGAATAAATTTCAGAAGAACTCATCAGATGTAGCATGTAGCTAATAGGCATGCAAACACTTCTAAATAAATCCAAGTCTAAAAAAACTCAGAAACTTTAAAGTGGCCTGGGATCCAAATCCCTCAGGATACAGAACGAATCAGTCTTAATTCTCCTCAGCTATTTATTCACATCTCCTCCTCAATGTTCATGTAATGAATCCTTGTTTTTAATGCATTATGCATTGTGTTCTGTTTCAACCTTTTGAGATAGTTTTTTTAACAAAATAATCTCTTGACTATTTTGAACATGGAAAGTAAATATGGCTTTTTGATGTTAGAGCTGTTTCTGCTCCATTTGTTACAAGACAAATTATAAATAAACTTGTGAATTTTAGATAAGAGGAACTTTGAATTTTCAGTATATTCGAAAGTCATTTGTCTCAATAAAGCTTAGTTATAGTCATTATTCACATTAATCATTAATATAAAACAAAAGAAAATCCATCTCATAGATAGCAATAGCAAAATTAGAAGAATTTATCCTTCCAATCCAAATATTTGTTACTTTAGTCAAATGTAATAAATGAATGAATTTCAAAATTAAATACATATAAACATTTAAAATAATGATGACTTCTACAGGGAAGTAAAAAGGAATGTGATTGATATTGAGCATTGAAGTATAGATAATGCTATCAACAATATTCTATTTATTAAGGTAGATTTGACCTTTTTATATACATTATACAGGACCTCTGCATGAAAAAGTTGATAATAACAATTTAGTAAGTATATTTATGTGTAACTTAATTTATATGTATTAAGGTAGATTATCCAAATTTGCATATTTTAACTTATTTTTTATGTTTAAGTTTCCTTCATGTCACATATGAGTAAAATGAACGTGGATAGTGTAATGTGGTAGGCGAGCACTCAAATATGACCCTCACAACTTGATACATGTGGAAACTCTAACAGAGTTTAAAGTACAGATGATGAATTTAGTGAAGGGGAAAGAAAACATATTTACTCCCTTGGGTGCATGCCAGCTTTGAGTCTGATTTGTGACCTGATCCTACTGAGTTTGAAACTAGACAGTGACCCTAGGGGATTAGAGAATGAAAGCTATGCTCTTCCCAAGAACTGTCAACACAACAGATGAATGTCCATCCAATTTGCATGGTTGTTTTTGAAAACTAGCCAGTTATGGAAATACACTGCAGCTGCATAGAGAGTCACAATGTTATGAACTTGCCCCCAAATCAGGGTACTAGCAGCCAAAATGCAGCTCATATTATATATCAATCACAATTACCAACTTTTTCCTAGGAGTTGTCTCTCTTTCTACCTGTCCTGTGCCCATGTGTGGTCATACCCCTGGCTCCAGCACATATTACCTTCTTTAGGTGATCTTGCTTTTTATCCTACTCCTGTTACTGATTTCACTTTTTAAATCCTAAATTCTTTAAGGTCTCATCCCTTAAGTGAATAAATTTGTCTGCTGAGTTAAGTGGCATAATGAAAGCAGTTGGAGTTCTTAGGCAACATGGTATATTGTAAACATAAGCTGCCATTGATGCTACTGTTAATGTTATCATTGTAATTTTAACTCTTCAAAATAATCCCTATAGAAATATAATAGGCAGGGACAAGTAAAGAAGGAACCACGAACTTCAAAAGCTCAGTCAAAAATAATAAGAAAGTAAATATGGCTTTTTTATGTTAGAGCTGTTTCTGCTCCATTTGTTACAAGACAAAATATTTGGTAGGATAAACAAAAATTATCTCTCCTTGTTTCAATATTGACCTAAAACAATTACTTCTAGTAATCCAAAACATGCTCACAATTAACTATTACCAATGTCCAAAGAGTAAACACTTTCTAAGAAAGGGTATTACCTAAATGTTAGCAAGCCTAGAATCCAACGTCAATTCATTCCATCAATGCTCTTATAATAAGATTCCCTTCAGAAATGTATAAAAATAAAATATTACTATAATTCACAAATAGAAACAACTCACAGAATATGGGTTTTACAGGAAAAAAAAATGACAAAAGCCTGCAGTCATTGTTGAAGATCAGACATGGTTATTAAATACCTGACATGTATATTGAATACTTTTGTAAAAATATTGCATTTAATTTTTAGAATAACTCCATGAGTATTGCTATTTTCAAATGAATTAACTGATCACTCAATGAGATAATATAGCTTACTCAAGCATAAACTGGAAAATGCTAGAGCTAGAGTTTAAATACAAGTCTTAATTGCTCCCAAACCTATTTCCATTTCTTTGTTATGTTGATACCTGCAAAGAATTGTACAAGTTCCTATTTGTGTATGTTAGCTGTGAGATTAATTGAACACAAGGAATTTATGAATTTGCAAATCTACTATCAACAGAAATGACCCTTGAAAATGTGGTTAGATTTGTGATGGTAAATTTATACTTTCCTCAATTTTGAAAGCTTCCTTGAATCTTTCTTCTGATCTAGAATGTATCTTTTGGTACCAAGCTGGCATTTTGCCTTGAAATTGAACAGCAGCGCCTAGGTCCAACTGCCCTGGAATCATGATCACTGAATTATACTGGTAGAGCTCTCTAAAACTAACAGAGACTCAAGAACAGAGTCTTGCCATTCTTCCAGGATTCTTTTAAAGCTAGTACCATCTAATTTAGATGAGGTGGGTCTTTGTTTACCAGTTTTTACATGAACATGTCTCTGTGATAACAAGGCTAGTCTCCTCAATGTCACAAAAACACTTCATTTTATCACCTTTCCATTCTTTTCCATGACTTTACACATGTCAACGTTTGCTTAGCACATCTTCCTTCTTCTGCCCACTGGAATCCTGCCTGATTTCTGAGGTCCAGATGAAAGACCCTCTCTGATGAGGAAATCATCTTTGACCCCTCACCAACAGCCCTTTAAACTCTGTTTAGTTTTGTTAGGCAAGGCCGGGGCGGCGGAGGTCACACCTGTAACCCCAGGGTTTTGGGAGGCTGAGACAAGAGGATCGCTTGAGGTGGGGGGTTCAAGACCAGCCTGAGCAATATAGTGAGTCCCTATCTCTAAAATAAATTAGCTGGGTGTGGTGACAAGTTTCTGTAGTCCTAGGTACTCAGGAGGTCAAGGAAGGAGAATTGCTTGAAGTCAGGAGTTTGAGGTTGCAGTGAATTATGATGATGTCACTGCACTTCTGACGAAGTAAGACCCTGTATCAAAAAAACTAACTAGCTAGCTAACTAACTAGAGAGATAAATGTGTTGTCTTGTGTCTTCTTGATTTGTCCTCATAATATTTAAGCATAATTTGAGATGCATAATTTAGGTTTTTTTTGTTCTTTCTAGGGCTAAGGCTTAGGCCTTAAGAGCAGGAACAATTCTGGTCCATTATCTTAGACTGCACAGTTCTAATAACAAGGAGGATTTGCTTGTTGACTGATTGACTAATCCAGTATCTCTTAGATAAATGATAAAATAGATGATTAGAACCTGGCCTTTATGTCTTCTGGCCTGATTCTTATATTCAGAGATAGGGAACAAATCATAAGGTCAGGCCTAAATGAATGACTTTTTAAAGAAAAAATTCAAAATTTCCAAAATGCAGTAGAAAAAGTACATTCTTTGAAATAAGACTCTTCTGGCTTTAAATATTGACTCAACTGAATAATAACAGTGGACTCTATGTAAGTTCTTTCTTCTACCTAAACTTTATAAAACACTACATTCTTCACAAAGTTGTTAAAATTAAAAATAATAATGCATATGCAAACATCTGGACATTAGTTAACTATTAATAAATAATGTCTAGTATTATTTCTATGATGTAAGTAGATCAAGGTTCCCTGTCTCCCAAGTTGATATATTTAACCATTAGCATTTTATTTTTGCCTTTACCACATTATTTTTCCAATATTTAGTAATAGATTATGAACTAATGGAACTTAGAATTGGTATTCAGCAGTCTTAATACTGGTGCCAAAAAATCATGGGCACTAATTAAGGGTATAATAGTTACTGTTGAAATCGAAATATTTAACTGATGTATCTGTTAATAATACAAATGTGTCAATAATACAATAGGTAATAAACATTTCTTCTATGGGTATTCGGGCAGTTCAAGCAAAACCATATACTTTCCAAGATATTAAGTACCTTTATATAGAGGTAATTTGTACTTGTACTTTGACCTTTTGACAAGTACTTATATAGATATAAATTTTTTTGAGGGTTTTGTTTCATGACATAAAGCAGTAGTCGCTATATCTTCACTCTTTGATTTACCTAATTTGTATAATTGTCTAATTGATCTGATTATCAAATACCTGTAAGATAGAGTTTCTACTTCCTTCTTCTGCTCTAAAATAAAAAAAAATAGGTATTTTAAGTTTCCTCATTCGGTTTAAAATATTTATATGACCTTTCTAATATAGATATTTTGGTACATTTTTAGTGCTGCTAGTGTATATAATTCCATTGAATCAAAAGCTAACTAGACACATACTACACATAAACAGCAATAACAAAAAAATGAGTCATACTAGGGTTGATTAAAGGTATTGGGGAAATGTTGAGGGCCAGTGCAACAGTAGTGGACTCTAGGTCCTAAGCAGGTAAGGAGTGGCATAGGGCAGCAGAGGGCAGACAGCAGCCCAACTCATCAACCCTTACTCCCTGCCAGACTCAGAGCTAGCAGCTTTATAGGCATTGTATTCTGAGCTTCATAAGAGCTCCATAAAATAGTGACTGGTATCTTCCTCCTTTTACAAATAAAGAAACTGTGACTTAGTGAAAGCACATAACTTATCCACTGCCACATTTATATTGAGTGAAATGTACTAATCCAATCTGATTGTCAATCAATTGGAATGGTGCATATATATGTGTGTGTGTGTGTATATATATATGTATGCACCATATATATGTACACATATATATATATGCACCATATATGCACACATATAATCTCTCTCTCTCTCTATGTATATATATACATAGAGAGAGAGAGAGAGAGAGAGATTAGATCTACAATCGTAGGAAGGACTGCATGGCTTTGTACATCAGTAGTCACACAATTTCTTCTCTGTCTCTTTCTTAGAAATATGCTTAATGAGAATCTTTGTATACTGTCATTTAAGGCATTGTCCATTTGGAATGTTGAAACATCTAGCTGCAGAGTGGCCATCAGGTAATTTCTCTAGATTGCTAAGACAATAAAGCAAAATATTTTGACCAACTCTGGGCTCTTATTTAGGTATAGAAATGTCATTTGAATAAAAAGGATTAAATTTTTATATATAACATATATATTTTATATATGTATATATAGATATATAACTTTTAAAATGCAGTAGTGAAATTAAATTTGGTTCACTTCACAAGAAAAATGATGTTTCTGATCCAACATCATTTGAATATAAAACTGTTGGGGTTTTCTCCATTATTGGTTTTGTGTATATGTGTGTGTATGTGCACATGCATGTACACACATCACATTTATTGTATTTTTTATTGAGGCCAAAGATAGGGATTTCAACTTAAATAAAGCTACCAATAAAATTAAGTGTATCATGGAGAACAAGTGATACACACAAAAAAACTGTATATAAAAAACTAAATTGCCTGGCTATATTGGAAGTACATATTGAATAATCTGGCCAATAATTAAGGCAATATAGAAAGGCAACTCAGATATTTTAGGCAACAGTACCTAAATTAAGAAGTTTGACTTTATTCAGATCATGTTTCTATCAGACAAACTGTCAGCAAGGAGGTGACTAATGCAATATTATCAATTATCTCCTACTGCTTCTAAGATTCAAGACTAGTTATACCCTTGAATAAGAACTAAAGTAGATTTTGTCATGGAATTTGGATAGACATTCTAAAATATACCACGTATATGTGGACAGAATATAACTAAGAAAACTTCATCACATAATGGCAAAACTCATCATTTTTTCCATCATACCATTATCAATTAACCCCAGAAATGAATGTGTATTAATATCTCTTTTGCTAAATGATATGGTTTCTTGAACACTCACTATATTTCCTCAGTAGTTAGGCTTGAATAACTTATCTAATAATTGTCAGTAATCTAATTGCCTATGCTCAGTAGAAAACCAATAGCACTTGAGAATGAGGATGCAAATTATATGAGATATTTTTTTACCTGGATTCTATAGAATTTTGGATTATATGCCAAAATAAAATTTTTTTTGCATAAATAAATGTCTACAAAACCATAATAATATAATGGTGGCTAATTTTGATGCTAGAGTAGGTAAAGGGACTTCAATTTTAATTTTTAAAATTTTAATTTTTGAAATAATACATTCATGAATTACTTGTATAATTAAAATTAATTGTAAATTAAGCATATATATGTATATATAAATATATTTGTATTTTTCTGAGGATATAGACAATGTTTTAATCTTTTGCTAAAGAATATGAATCTCTTATGTATTTTCACCCTGGAGAGAAATGGTATATTATCTGGTCAGAGACCCACTAGATTCAAATTATGTACATTTGAAGTAACAGTTTGGGAGATGTGTTTTATTTTATTGCTGTGTTTCATTTTCATTAAATGAATTTGAAAGGTTTGAATATTAAAAATACTTTGGAGCATCTATCACTTATATACAGCACCTCATTTGTGTTGCTATGGAATGGACCAGAGAGCGTGAAGGTGAATTGCAACAAAATCTTACAGCTGGCTGAGATGTTGCCATGGTGAATCAGGAGTCTACAGAAAAGGTATGTACACTGACTATGCTATAAATTTCACCCATGCAAACATTAGATTTATTAGCCAGATAAAGTTATATTTTACAAATCAAGTATGCTCCAGAAAAATAAGCAATAAAACCGCTCAAACTTTAAACTCTCTAGATAAGAAAAATTTTAAGTATTTGAAAATATTATCCTGTGGTTTACATGTGGGAAAGCTAGGTTTAAAAAAATTCTTTTAATAAAATAAAATTTATAGATATTATTAGATATAGAGAAATAGAATTAAAGCACGGTGCATATACTATACGACTCAGCATCAACTTTGTTCTGGACTTTACCATCTGAATCTCTAGACTTCCAAATACCAACATAGAGCAACAAAATAAAATTTTTATGGATTTACGAATCAGCATACTACTAAACCAGTCTAATCTCATTATAGATGGTTCACTGGGGGCTGAAAAAAGTGACTTAACACAGCAACTTAATAACACAATCCTATCTGTTTAACTTCCTGCTCATAAATCTTATACATTAATTATATTCTCTTGACTATGTGTTTTCCAAAGCAACTTACTCAGTGGCTTATTAATTTTCATCTAACAGTTATGCCTTCTGATTTTGCGTTTTCATTGTTGGTGATCAGTTAAAACAAATAAATCAGGAAGAAACAAAAATGCTATCAATACATATATAGCTTTCTGTATAAAATTATAGTTAAATCATTTTTTCCCCTTCTAACTGCCCACATTTTTGATCCCAGGAAGCATCCCTGCGTGATTATAAAATAGTGACTGAAAATAATTTATGTAAGCATCCATCTCATACATTTTGAGCCCTTATCTTTATTTTTAAGCCAACTATTTTGTATTTGTATGTTTGGGACTAAAAAATCAAAACACAGTAGTTACCTAAAACCTTAGTGCATTTGTCCTAGACCAAAAGCTTATAATTTTACAGTCTCTCTCTATAAAAGTAATCCCTTCATAGTGCAGCTTTTATATCCATTGACTTTTACATTTAATTCAGAAATCTTGCAATAATGATATAACTGTGTTGAAAAAAGCTCCATAACACCAATAGTCACATCGTCTGATTATAGGGTGAGTGCATTTTTGCAGGTTAATTACTGAAAAATCTCATTTGATATTCACACATAATACAGATTTTTAATTCATGATTTACCAATGAGATGAATAATTTTCTATTTAACTTCCCTCTGCATCTTCCTAGAATACCTTTGGGAAGCAAGAATTGATATTATTATTACTATAAGCATAAGGAATTAAATCTATTGCCTCAGACTGACACACAACCTCCTATGGTCTGGTCCTAATCACTCTTTCTATCCTTATCTTCCTCTCACACACCTAAGCCCCAGAAAAATAGAAGGGACTACTTTTCTAGAACACAACCCATCCTTCCCCAGTTCTTTGCCTTCATCCACGCTGGGTGAAAGGTTCTCATTTCTTATGCCTTCCACTTCCAGTCTGTGCATGCATTATATCTGCTCCTAGTTACTCAGTGCCTACTACAAGACATCCACTTTACTAACAGCATTAGTCAGTCCTTTGTATCCATGGGTTTGCATCTATGGATTCAATCAACCTCTGATGGAAAATATTTGAACACAGTAACAATACAACAACAACAAAAAAACAAATAAAATATATTTGAACAACTATTTATATAGTTGTTCAAATATATTGAACATTTACATTGTATTAGGTACCATAAATAATCTAGAGATGATTTAAGGTATATGGGAAGATGTGCCTAGGTTTTTTGCAAATACTATGCCATTTTATAGAAGGGACATGTGCATCCTTAGATTTTGGTATCTGCGGGAGTTCTGAAACCAATCTCCCATGGATGAGGAGGGCCGACTGCAGTTAATTTGTGTCCTGTAACAACTCTATTTTATAGATAAGGAAACTTTAGGTAGTCCCTCAGCTAGTTAGTGATAGATTGAGAATTAGCAACTGGGTAGTCTGACTTCAAATATTACACTGAGCTACATTAATTAAAATTATGGTGCATTAATCCTAAGTCTAATCCTAAGTCCCAATAAACTTCCAAGATCAAGATAAAATTCTTATTTCATAAATATTCCCTTGATCACTCCAACTTTTCTCGTTTTTGCTCCTGTACCTCTCGGAGGTCACAATCTAACTTCTATTCCTGACAAAGTTAGTGATGCACCCATTTTTTTTTCCTTTACAACCTCTGTAGTAAATAGTCATATGCTTTTCACATACTCAGCCCTCTATAAATATTGGTGGTATGAATTCGTCATTGAATAAATTGAGGCAGTTTGGATTGTATTACAAATGACTTTCCAAAAATAATTTTAAAAATCTACTTAACCATCCTACCATTTGCTAAGCACAATGATCCCAACTAGGTATTTATTTCTTCACAAATTTGATATTTTTTATGAGTTTATGAAAAAAGAGCAACTGTTTGGGCATTCTAGTCTCAAATACATTCATTCAAATGTATTGTTTTATTTTACTGAATCAGACAATAGAATTCAAAACTATTGTCCCAGGAACTCAGGTGAATTTTGCTTACTCTAAATAGCCAGTTAAAAAATGGAAATAATTATTGATAATAATAACTATATAGGTATAACTGATTTATTTGCTTTTTTCATGAGCTGATTCAAAATTCTATGAGTCGATTCATTTTTTATGCATACACATACATAGACTCATCTAGATAATATAAACTAGTTTGGGGGAGATAAAAATTATTTATTTTTCTTACATCATACCAAGATATGTAACCATTTTCAAAAATACTCAAAGATAAATTGAATACTTTAATATTATTTAGAGACAACCTAAGTTTGTTCACTCAATTTATTGAATTTCAGAGGGGATTGACTTGGAAAGTATTTGAGACTTTTTCTCCTAAGCTATCAAAAATTCATCTTCCCCTTCACCCCCATTCTAAATGCCAACATTACAGCTCATTTTGATAGTTACCCAATGGATGTTTTAAAGTCTTGTTTCTGCTTGTATAACAGCAACAAAACAACAAGATAAACAACTTCAACTCAGAATAATTACTATCACAAAGAAGAATAAGAATGATCAGATTTAAGATGTGTATTTTATCCTTTCAAACACAAATTTAATGTATACATTGACAAAAATTCCATAACGAACAAGTTAATTATTTGGATAGGTTGATAGTAACTTATTGAATTCAAAACAAGCGTTCTTGGATTAATTCAATGTTAGAATTGAACAATTTTTCTTTTAAGCTCTGCAATTTAAAAATATTTAACTCACCTGGAAAAAATAACATATAAAACCTAATTATTCAAAACACAATTTTGTCAGTTTCAAGAATGCTAAAGCCTCTCTGAAAAAATGATTTACTTTGGAATGATTTTTCTTGAACTCCTAAATGATCATTTTCTTTTAGTTACTTAAAACTTAAGTAAATAAACCATGATTGTTAAACGCACTACTGCTTCTTGGTGACAGTAACTTCTTATGACATTATCTTGGAAAGTAAGATCATGATCCAGACCCAGTCCTATGTGACAGCTTTATAACTCAAAGGAAGAAAAAGTTGTTGTTCATAAATAGGTTCATGCTAAGAATAGTACTGAGTTATTATATTGATCCTTGGTGGAATGGGTGGAATGGCTCTCTCAGGCTTTCCTGGAGATTCACCCTAATAAACAAGAAGCTTGTTGAGTCTACCATCGGACCTAGAGATCACTATGACAGTTCCTCTGAGCAGTCAGGTACTCTTTATGCTGAATTTTTCTCCAGTTCAAAAGTTGTTACATATTTTGCCATTTGTTGTTTGTCTAGAACTTACAAAAGAGTCTTCTGAGGTGAAGTTTCAGTAAGCTAGCAAGGGAACATTAAGCACAATGTTTTCTGGAGTGAAATGCACCCATAGGCCCCCTTTCACAAGCACACATTTCTCTGTGTCATAATGGTGTTGTCTCTGGTGAACCTTGGGCACTGTTGCCCAGAGATAAATGCATAACCATCCCTGCTATCCCCTGGTACAGTACAGGAAAAAAATGTAACTCTTCCATCTGCATTTACCCTGTAAACGGAACAAAAGACTAAGCGAGTCTGCCCTTGACAGGTGTGACCCCCTAATCAGCACCACTGAGCAGCCCTTTGCAGAATGTCAGTAGAAACGGAATCCCCCCACCCCTCCAACTTTAAACAAAACCATTCAGTTTGGTCTTAAAACCAGGTAGGAAAAAGAATAAATAAAAGAGCATAAAGAAGCAAAGCTGGCCATCAAGAACCTACACGCAAGCCAGAGGAGATTTAAGATTTCCTTTCCCAGGGAGGGAGTGACTAATACACGCACACTGACCATCACCGTAAAGAGGTAAAGAGAGAGTGAAATGGCTCAACGTACACACACCCCGCTCCATACCGGGGACGAGTCTCCGAGCTGCGGCTTGTGCTCTCGGAGGGCCAGGCTGAAGCTGACCGCCCCCACGGCCACGCTGGACACCCCCAGCCCTATCTCCAGCACGGAGAGCACCAAGAGGCTCCCAATAATCTGGCCGCTGGTGCACATCCTTCCTCGGTCATCATTCCTTCCAGATCAGAGAGGGAAACCAACCATCCACCTTCTTTCTTCCACTATCCTCCTTCCCCCTTCCACCCCCTACCAGATCCCAAAACTTTTCTTTCTTCACCAGCGAAGCATTATCCACCAGGACTGGATTTCCAGAAACAGAGACCCTCTTCCCTGGCCTGGCCAGAGGCGGAAGGGCTGCTCCACCCCCCTGGCACGTTCAGACAGGGCTCGTGGAAGGATCGTTTTGGGTTCGGTGTTGAGAGTCCAGGATAAGAGAGCACACCAGCAGCAGGGCTTTGAAGAAGGAGCCGGAGACCTGGAGGAGCCCAGGAAGCTCCGAGCCCAGCAAGCGAGGCGCTGTCCAGAGTCCTGCCGCGTCCCCAATCTCCGCAGGGAAACCCCGCTCCTCCCCTTAGCCTCCCGGACCAGTTCAGGCTCCCTTCTCTTTCCTTGCCGAGGAGATGAGCTTTGCTTCCCGGAGATCCAAGGGGGACTGCTCGTAGCTTCCCTCTTCCCCCTCTCGGCTCCTCGCCTTTGTTTTCCTGAAAACGCAGAGTGCTCCTGCGAATCTCTGGGTCCCCAAGCAGAGCCGGCGGATGAAATTCAGCACCACGCTCCTCGCAGCTGCTGTGTCGCCAGGAGCAGCGACCTTGTCTGATGGCCTCTTTCCGTCTGGGTCTCTTCTTCCTCGTCGTCGTCCTCTTCCTCCCCCTCTCTCTTAATCTGATTCTGTCTCATTGCTATGACCTCATTGGGATTTAGGGGGTTGACGGAGGAGGGAGAAGCCTGATGTATCTGTGGATCTAGGACCAAGACTCACGGCTGGCCTTTGATCCGCCCCCGCCCCCAGACCCTCACCGCGGGAATCCAAGCGATCCCTACCTCCGCTCTCCCCCACTCTCTCCCTCTGGGCTTCTATCCAGCGGAGAGGGGAGGCGATGCCTACGTCAACGCGGGCCTCATTCTGTGCAAAACTTTCTTCGGCATGCACGCGGGGTGGGGGGAGCAGGGAGCAAAGAAAGGCAGAGAGTGCGCAGGGGCTGAAGCCCGACTCCTGGTCTCACTGGGACTCCGAAGGACCCTCACCAAGAAACTCCTCGGGCTAGAAGAAGCCTGTTTATAAGGAGCGTCCACCCTTGGCTATGACCACCTGTCCCCTTCCGGGTCTGGGAGGAATAAGCAATTGACTCGGGCCACACGTCCTGGGTCAGGATGTTTCTCTCCAGACTGAAGACCCTCGCTTTCTTGTGAGAGCGTTGCCCGCGTTTTAGGGTGCATAGCCAGACCCAGATCAGCTGGGACTGGGTGTTCTCACTCACATTCAAAAGATGTGTATGCGTTGGAACAGGCATTAAAAAAAGAAGAAGAGGAAGAAGAAGAAGTCTGGCTCTCCGCACAACTGCTTTTGAGAGTCGGCCTTCATCAGAATCGCGAGGGCAGGGGCCAGCCAAGCTTGGTTTGGGTAGTTTTGCATGGTCTTCTTTGATGCAGTGAGACTCTAGGGGTCCCTGTGTCTGGACCCCATTTTCATTTTCCTGATTTTTTATCTCATGAAAAATCTCAAGGTACTCTATCAAGGAGATTTAGGAAGCGAGGGACGACGGGGGAATGAGGAGAGGTTTTGGGAATGGGAACTCTCAACTGTTCTCCAGTTAGAAATGGAATGAAGGACAACAGAATAAAGGAGGATGAGGTTAGGGTACACTAGCACAAGACTAGGGCAACCTGACCTCTAAACATAGGCCGATAAGTACCGCGCAGGCGCCTCACCTCTGTGATTAAAGGCTTCTTCAGTGTAGTACACGTTCTGTGGCATGTGATGGCTTCAGTGTTCTTAAATTTGATTCAGGGTTTGTTTCATATTTATTACAACTGAATATTTATATTTCTTTATAAATGAATTTATTCAGTTCTGTACTATAATTTATTTTCTTTGATACGTTATATTCTACAATTTTTTAAAAATTTGAATCCTCTTCCTTTAAAAATAAACATAAAGCAAGGAAGAGGAGTTTACAATTTATTAGACTTTAAAGAATGCTCAGTTATTGTGATATTTGGAGAACAACTTAAGCATTTATATGAATAAATGATAATTAATTGAATTCACTTTCTGTGTCTTGAAATCTGGCTTATTGCTAGACCTCCTCAAATAGGTTGTGGCTTTAATGACACATAGCTTATTTTATTTGAAGATTGTAGAAATCATCTAAATTTTCAAGTTTTTATACAGAAATAATAAAGCATCTATGTTGACTAATATTTTGTTTGTCTTTAGTAACTGTTTTTTATTTTTTAAAATTCTTTTTCCTTTATGGAAACAAGTTATAGAAATTATTAAGATATATTGATTAATGTAGGCATATAAGAAAGAGAGTAACTTAGAAAGGGAAATGAATTTTTGTAGAGAACATGGTATAGTGTTAAAAATTAATAAATATAACAGAGATTGAAAAATACATGATTGAAAAAATCATGTATTACTGCTGAATTTTCATCTCTGAATGTAATGGCTAGAAATGAGTTTCCCAAAGCCTAGTCATATACCTGAGAATAACCAATCTTGATCAAGCCTGGGTCATTGTTGCAAAATCCAATACTTTTAAACATTAAATCATACATAGAAAAAAATTAAACCATACTTTCACTTATAAGCAACTACCAATGACTCACAGCAAAACAAGTATTTTTATAAATGAACTAAAAATAATAATTTTCCAAAGAAGAAATTACTGTTTCAAAACATGAATATCAACGTAAGAACTTTCAAAATAATTTTACATTAACTCTTTTTTGGAACACAAAGTAAATTTTGCATGTCTTTTTTTTTTTTTAGTTGTAGTCTCACTCTGTCGCCCAGGCTGGAGTGCAGTGGAATGATCATGGCCACCCTAGCACCGACCTGCTGGACTCCAGCGATCTTTCCGCCTCAGCCTACCAAGTAGCTGGAATTACAGGCGCACGCTACCAAGCCTGGCTAATTTTTGATTTATTGTAGAGATGAGGTCTTGCCAAGTTGTCCTGGCTGGTCTCCAATGTGGAGACTCAGACAATCCACTCACCTGGGCCTCCCAAAGTGCTGGGGTTACAGGCTGAGCCACTGAGCCCGGCCTTGCATGAGTTTTTAAATGATGTAAAGGTCTTTACAAGCCAAACACAAGCTAAACCCAAATATATCTAAAATTGTCTCACAAATGGAGATCAAGAATAAAAAAGGGTTTGAGCTGGCAAAATTATTTTTGATCGTTTGCTATTTTTATAATTATTCTACAAAATCATTTGTTGGAGAAAAAGTCATAGGATAATTCCATAAAATCATAGAATAAAACCATAAGTCAAGAGAAAGTTACATAAAGCATATTGCTATTCAAACACCAGTGGCTCTACAACTTGAAGATCTAATTTTTCTCATGCCACAGTAAACAAAAAAGAGTTACTAATGAGATCCATTGCTAGATGATTCAATATTCCTGTAACTTCAACAGGAGTAATAGTACCAAAAACAAATAAACAAAAAACAAACAAAAAAACCCCCTCAAGTTTGCCACCTACTGGCTTGTATATGATACAAGCAAATGTGTGGATAGCATCAAAATAATTTTTATTAAACTCCTTATTTACTACTAATATGAATGTCTTCATAATTGTTCTCTTTAAGGATTTAAGCACTGTCAATAAATATTCAAGAATTCTGAGGTCCCCATTCATCATTTTACTCAAACTAGTTTATAGAAATTTTAATATCTGGATAAAAGAAAATTCAGTAGTTGAGAGACTCAATATATGTGTCTCTCAACAAAATTATCAGTGCAGTCACTAATAAAACTAGTTGCTGGAAAGGCTAAAAAGTTTTGTTTTTTTCTTGTTGATTTGCTTAAGCTCCTTATAAATTCTGAATATTGGTCTTTTATTGGATGCATACTTTGCAAATATTTTCTTCCAATCTGTAGACTGTTTACTCTCTTGATGGTTTCTTTTGCTGTGAAGTTTTGTAGTTTATTTTTTATTTTTTTTTTAAATCAATATTTTTTATTTTAAAATTGTGGGGTACAGTTAAGGGTTAGGTATACAAATATGCATCGTTCAGGCACCCTTGTTGATAAAGGGTGTCTCCCCGTCCCCAGACAGATATTGACTACCGTTAATCCCACCTCCCTTCCCCTCCTTCCCCCCCATAGTTTCCCACCACTGTCAATCCTTTCCTTATAGTATTACGATAGATGTTCAAGGTCCACTATATGAGTGAGAACATGTGATACTCAGATCTTTGTTTCTGTGAGAGGTCACTCAGTATTATGAGTCTAGTTCCATCCAGGTTGCTGCGAAATTCATGATTTTGTTATTTTTTTATGCCTGCGTAGTATTCCATCGTGTATATGTACCACACTTTTTTAATCCAATCCTCTTTTGATGTACAGCGTGGTTGGTTCCAGGTTCTTTCTATTGTGAACAAAAGTATTTGCCAACTCCAAGTCTGACAAAGGCTTAACATCTTGGATCTACAAGAAACTCAAATGTGCCGAAAAGAAAAAAACAAACAACCCCATTATAAAGTGGGCAAAAGATATGAACAGACACTTCTCAAAGGAAGACATCCAAGCAGCCAACAGACACATGAAGAAATGCTCAAGCTTTGTAGTTTAATTAGGTCCTACTTGTCAATTTTTGTTTTCGCTGAGTTTTCTTTGAGGACTTAGTCATACATTCTTTGTTTACGCTGATATCCAGGAAAGTATTTCTTAGGTTTTCTTCTAAGATTTTTATCATTTGAGGTCTCGCACTTAAGTCTTTAATCCATCTTGAGTTAAATTTTGTATATGGTGAAAGGTAGTGGTCTAGTTTCTTTCTTCTTCATATGGTTAGCTAGTTTTCTCAGCACAATTTATTGAATAGGATGTCCTTTCCCACCTGTTTATTTTTTGTTAACTTTGTTAAAGGTAAGTTGGTTGCAGGTTGTGGCTTTATTTCTGGATTTTCTATTCTGTTCTATTGGTCAACGTGTCTATTTTTGTAACAGTACCATGCTATATTGGTTACTGTATCCTTGTACTAAAGTTTGATGCTTCCAGCTTTGTTCTTTTTGCTTAGAATTTCCTTGGCTATTTTGTTTGTTTGTTTTTGGTTTCATATTAATTTTAGAATTGTTTTTTTCTAATTATTAATTTTAGAATTGTTTTTTTCTAATTATTTTCTAATGACATCAGTAATTTGGTAGGAAATGCATTGAATCTGTAGATTGCTTTGAGCAATATGGACATTTTAATGATACTGATTCTCCAATCCATGAGCCTGGGATGTTTTGCCATTTGTTTGTATCATCCATGATTCCTTTCAGAAGCATTTTGTAGTTCTCCTTGTAGAGTTTTTACCTCCTTGATTAGATATATTCCTAGGTATTTTATTATTATTGGTTTGTGGTCACTGTAAATTAGATTGCATTCTTTATTTGGTTCTCAGCTTGAATGCTATTGGTATATAGAAATGCTACTAATTTTGTATCCTGAAACTTTCCTGAAGTTTTTATCAGCTTTAGAAATCTTTTGGTGGAATCTTCAGGGTTTTCTATATATAGAATCATATCATCAGCAAAGAGAGATAATTTGACTTTTTGTTTTCCTATTTGGATGCTTTTAAAATTTCTTTCTCTTGCTTGATTGCTCTGGCTAAGACTTCCAGTACTTTGTTGAATAATTGGAGGAAGTAAACATCCTTCTCTTTTCCCAGTTCTTAGGAAAAATGCTTCCAACTCATGTTCATTTAGTATGATTTTAGCTGTGGACTTGCCATAGTTGGTTCTTATTAGTTTGATGTATGTTCTTACAATATTGAGTTTGTTAATAGTTTTTATAATGAAGAGATATTAGATTTTATTAAATGATTTTTCTTTATCTATTGAGATGATCATAGTTTAGAAATTTCTCAAAATAAGGCATACAAGCAGCCAGCAGACATATGAAAAAAAAATTCAACACCATTAGTCATCAGAGAAATGCAAATCATAACCACAATGAGATTTCATCTCACACAAGTCAGAATATCTGTTATCAAAAAGTCAAAAAACAACAGATGTTGGTGAAGTTGTAGAGAAAAGGCACTCATTCACTGTTGGTAGAAATGTAATTTGCTTCAACCCCTGTGTTCAAGCAGTTTGGAGATCTCTCAAATAACTAAAAACAGAATCACCATTTGACCCAACAGTTCCATAACTCGGTAGCTAATCACAGGAAAATAAATTATTCCACCAAAAGAATGTCTGTACTTGTATGTTTATCACAGTACTATTTACAGTAGCCAAGAAATGGAATCAACCTAGGTGCCCATCAAAGGTGGATAAGACAAATAAAACGTGGTACATACACACCATGGGATACTATACAACTATTAAAAAGAATGAAATAATGTCACTTACAGCAACATGGATGCAGCTGGAGGCCTTTATCTTAAGTAACTTAATGTAGAAAGTGAAAACTAAGTACTATATGCTACCACTTACAAGTGGGAGCTAAACACGGTAACTACGAACATAAATATGGGAACAACAGATAATTGAGATTCCAGAGGGGGTGTAAAAGGGGATGATGAAACATTGAAAAACTACTTATTGGGTGTTAAATTTATTATTTGGTTTACAGTTTCAATAGAAACGAAACCTCACCATCATGTCATATACCTATCTAACAAACTTGTACATGTACCTTCAGAATCTGAAATAAAATAAAATAAAATAAAGTACTAAAAAGAAAAAGGCTAAAAATTTAAAATGATAAATTTTGAGATCTGATTTAAAGTGTCTATTTTGTTATAAGCCAAACTTATATCGTGACCCTAGGCACTGAACTGACTGGCCGATGTAGTACAAAATATTAGGAAAGAAAAATCACAGAATAATTTTAATCATTTAGCAGTTTTTAAGTAGTAAAAGTTTATTTAATATTTTACTAATCATGTCAATGTGGTTAAAACAATTGTACCTGAGATCACACCTAGGATTTGACTAAGTATTTTTGCTAAAAAAAAAAAAAAAAGAAAAAAGAAAAAAAAAAAAGAAAGAAAAAGAAAGAAAGCAACAGTTTGAGGTTTTTTTTTTTCAGTTTGAAGGTCAAGAAGCAGATCTAATAAAACCTGGATTTATCTTCTGTTTTTTTTTATTTTAGTGATAATACAGCTCAGATGTCACAATCCAAAAGTAACTTCAGTGCTTGTGCAAATTAGTCAAAGAAAACGTGTCACTTAATACTATATTTAGCACAATTTTCTATTTACAGTCAAAATATTTTCCGATTATTAATAACTTTAAACATGCAAACAAGCAAGTATATATTTTATAGTGACTTCTAATTTTTAATAAAGGATGTAGGTACTTTCATTCCTGGCCATAATGAAGAAAGTGAGATTGCACTTACTATTCAACTGTATACAAAATATCAAATAAATAATTTTCAAGTATTGTAAACAGGCAGCACAGAACTGTTATACATGAGAAGAGTTCTAGGTTTCTGATTACAGCCTCTTAA
Organism: Tarsius wallacei; assembly: GCA_963574415.1. Lineage (NCBI taxonomy): Eukaryota > Metazoa > Chordata > Mammalia > Primates > Tarsiidae > Tarsius > Tarsius wallacei. Next base: position 2,571 of record CAUYQG010239078.1, on the reverse strand, counting down.
CAGAAATGATAACAGGAAGAGAAGTATGAGGCAGATAATGGTGGTCTTATAGAATTTCAGAGACCAATAATAGAGTTCTTGGGGGCTGTTATGGACTGCATGCTTATGTCCCCAAACACTATCCCCAAAGAGATGACAGAAGGCAAGGCCTTTGGGATACAATTATGTTTAAATGAGGTAATGTGAGTGGAGCTTCCACGATGAAATTAGTTTTCTTATAAGAGGAGAAAGATTCACTTTCTCTACCATGTGAGGACACAATGAGAGGTAGCATTTGCACATCAGAAGGGTCTTCATCAGAGGCCAAATTTGCTGGGAACCATGATCTTGAACTTCTCAGCCTCCAGAACTGTGGGAAGGTTTTGTTGTTAAGCCTGTGGTATATTGTTGTAGAAAACTTGACTAAGACATGGAGGTAGCTAAAAGTTTTAGGATTCGCTTCTGTAGAGGAGGGAGTTTTATGGAGAAAAAGATCCATAAATCTCCATGGGGATTCCTTGTGTAGCTTAGAATTGTTGCCAAATTCTAAGCTACACAATGAGAGTGCAATTCTACAGGGCTGTATAAAAAGATTTGAAATAATAATGATGGTCAATTATTTTTCAAATTCGATGAAAACTATAAACCTACAGATTCAAAAATCCCAATAAACTGCAAGTAGGATAAACACAAATAACTGCAGGTTAAATAAATTCATCAGGGGATATCATAATTAAATTGCTGAAAACCAGTGATAAGGATTAAAACTTGAAACAACCAAAATAAAAAGGACACATTATATAGCTAGGAACAGAGGCAAAAATTCAAAACTCTTCAAAAAATATTCCAGTCAGAGGACAAATGGATGACATTTTAAAACACTGCAATTTAAAAACAAACAAAAACCTGTTAGTCTAGACTTACATACTTAGCAAAAAAATAGCTTTAAAAATAAAGGGGAAACAGACTCCTTCAGACCAACAAGAGCTGAGATAATTTGCTGACAAGATCTTCATCAGTCTTTATTGCCTAGGTAACCTGTAAATTGAAGTTGGAAAACCATCAGTGCCTCTGAGCATAGGGAACACTTGGAAAGGAAGAAGCCAGAGAGTGGATCCCCAATCTTTGATAGACCCTTGTACAACACATATGTGGAACAGGATAAAACATGTGAACCGAAACTGGAGTTTTATGTAAAAAATAGAATTTGTAGTTTCAAAACAGTCGAGAAAATAACAGCTAAAGCAAAATAAATTAAGCATATTAGAGAAATTTGACAGTCAAGAACCTTCATAATCTAATATTCATAATATTGTAGAGATAACAAAAAATTGCTCAACATATGAAGAATCAAGTAAATAGAGATTATTCCCAAGAGAAAAAAAAGGTGAGTCTGACCACAAAATAAGACAGATATTGGAACTAACAGATAAAGATTTTAAGATATAATGATTTTTATCCACAATGAATTGAAACAAAACATTTTTTCAACCAGTGAATATTTCACTAGAGAACTGGAAAATATTAGCAGATAATAAAAAATAATTTTTAAAATCCAAAATGTCATAAATACAATTTTGGACATTAAAAATAAGACAGGAAGGGATTAATAGGTGAATGGACATGACAAAGGAAAGAGCAAATAAGTTAATTTAAAGATACATCAATATATTAACAACTGTAATAAACAAGATAAATTTTTTTTAAATGAATAGGCTGACTATAGCTAATAATAATGAATAGTGTATTTCAAGATAGCCAGAAAAGGAGGATTTTGAATGTCACCACCACAAATAAATTATAAATGTTTACAGTGATGAATGTGCAAAACACCCTGGCTTGATCATTATACAGTGTATATGTGTACTGCAGCATCACACTGTACCCCAGAAATATATACAATTATTATGTATCTATTATAAATAAAATAAAACTTTAAAAATAAATAAAACCTCAAGAACTTGTTAAGTAATACAAATGGTCAAATATAAGTATAATTGGAGTTAAAGAAGAGGTGAAAAAATTGGATGGGAAAATAATTAAGAATATGATGGCCAAAAATTATACAAACTTGGTTAACGAAATAAATGCACATTTGATACGCTAAATGAGCACCAAGCTGAGTGAAAATGAGGAAGCAAACAAAATGGCAAAGTCAAATTATTGAAATCCAAAGAAAGAATATCAACACAAAAATAAGCATATTATATGTAGAAATCAATGATTTTTTCACCAGAATTATGTAAACCAGGAAACAGTGAAATGACATATTTTAAGTGCGTAAAGAAAAAAAATAAGCCCCACATTCTAGATATAGCTAAAATTTCCTTCAGCAATAAAGGAAAAATAAAGACATTTTCAGATAAAAGAAGACTGTGAATTCATGGACATCAGACCTGAAGTACAAGAAAACACATGCTCTTCAAAGTGAGGAAAATGATACACAGATATTAAGAAAGAAATATGGAACATCAGAAATGGTTAATATCTTGACTAATGTAAGATTTTTAAAATCTTTGCCTTTTCCTCTTAATATATAAACCATATCATTGTTTAAAACAAAATTCATAACATTTTCTGTGGGGTCCATAG
>CAUYQG010239076.1:0-24738 GCA_963574415.1 Tarsius wallacei | reverse complement strand
AGTTGAGCCCAAAGGATCACTTGAGGCTGCGGAGGCTGTGAGTGTGGCCCCTGCACTCTAGACTGGGCGAAAGAGTGAGACTCCAACTCAAAAACATAAATAAATCAATAAAAATAAAAACAGACTAAGTGAGATGAATCTACAGGCATGCACTGCCATACCTGGCTAATTTTTTTTTTTTTTTTTTATGTATAGTAGAGATGAGGTCTCACTAAGGTATCCAGACTGGTCTTGAATCCCTGGGCTCAGGCAATCCTCTTGCCTCCACCTCTCAAAGTGCTGGGATCACAGGCGTGAGCCACTGCGTCCAGCATACTTAGTTTGTTTTTACAGAGTGATTCTTAAGAATACATTTGAATGTACACCTTGGATTTTGTTTCTAGTCTTTGGGAAGCTTGCATTTTAGAAGACCATCAATCACACCCACTGTTGCTCCCAGAGCAGTCTTTCAAGCAGGGCTCAGAGACAACTATTTTAATAATGGATTTAAACACCTAATGTGTATATGTAAACTGCTGTAAGATTTGAGCAAGAGGTCAAAATGCTATTATTTTCTATTATTCTGAAAAAGAATAAAGTTATTTATCATTCTACACAGCTGAGCATGGTGGCACATACCTATAGCTACTTGGGAGACTGAGGCTGGAGAGCCATTTGAGCCCAGTTCAAGTCCAGCCTGGGCTGTACCATAGTAAGACCCTGTCTCTAAAAAATAAAAGTAAATTAAAAAAAAAAAACCAGTCTACAGCTAGAAAAATTATATTGCAACTGCAGATCATAAGCACAGCTAATTTAAGACTTCCATGGAGAGGCTGGCCTCTTAATAGGTAAATATTGAACTAGGAGAGTAGCCAGACCCTCGGAAGTAGTTAATCAATGTCATATAGTCCGGCATAAGTCCTGCCTAAGTCATGGCAAGAACACTGAGCTTTTTTTTTCTGGAGATTAGCCAGCCTCTTCCCACTGGGATGCCATACTTGATGGTGGGTATGGAACTTGGATATCACGTTCATCAGTAGCAGCTCCTGTGCACTGCATGTAGGTGAACTGATTAAAGAATGATGGGCCAAGTAGAATCTCCTGAAACATTCCAGGTGTTAGGACACTGTCGTTTATTGCAGTTTGGACTAGGGGTGAGGGTGGTGACTTTAAGCCACACGTCTTAAGAACGCTCCCGGCCACTGCAGCCTCGACCTGCTGGGCTCCGGCAATCCTTCTGCCTCAGCCTTCCGAGTAGCTGGAATTATAGGCATGTGCTACCACACCCGGCTGATTTTTTGATTTATTGTAGAGATGAGGTCTCGCCAAGTTGCCCGGGCAGGTCTCGAACCCGCAGGCTCAGGCAAATCCACTCACCTCAGCGTCCCAAAGCGCAGGATTACAGGCTGAGCCACCAAGCCCGGCTAAAAAAGCTATTTTCTTTGGGCTACTTGTACCATTGCCCATCTTGTGCATTTGGACTTAGAAATGCGTACTTGAGATGTATCGTTTTACTCGTATTCGTTTGAAATTCTTTCGGCCACATGTTACAGAGGACCCAGTTGAAACTAATTTAAGTGCCAGGGGTATGGGCTCTCACAGAGACTTTCCAGAGTGGATGCAGTTCCAGGCTGGGGCTCTGCAGTGCTGTCGGTCCTGGACCAGATGCAGTGCTGTCGGTCCTGGACCAGCTCTGTGAATGCTCTCTTGCCTTTGCATCGTGTTGCAGGGTGGCAGCTGCTGCTTTTCAGGGTCTCATCTAAAATCATAAAGGAAGGGCAGCTTTTCATGATCAGGGAGAAAAGTATTTCCCAGGAGCCCTCTAAACTTAGCAGCATCTCAGTGGTCACGCCTGGACGGTGTGTTCACCTTGAAAGTGATCACTGTCAGAGGAGAATGGGGTGGCTGTGACTTGGCCTAATCACAGTTTCCTTCCTTGGCTGGAGGGCAGCCATTCTCCCTGACCTCGTTGCCAGAGTGCTAAATAAAATGAGTGTCCTGTTTCCAAGACAGATGATGAGGAGTGGGTGCTGGGTGGGCAGCCTGCCTGCCATGGTTTCCCATGAGGAATTTGTCTGTTCAGCTCTAATAGCCAGAAGCAGTAGAAACCTTCTTTGTACCTATAGACAGCTTTCATTCTTGCATTGTAAGTTCAGTGAAAATATGCCAGAATTAAATTTTAAAAGATGTACTCTAAGATGGACATTTTTCATTTGATTATTGTATATAATCACTGAAATTTTTAAATTTCACTCTACAGCAACAAACGGTCATTCGGATTGCTTGCGGCTGTTAATAGGAAATGCAGAACCGCAGAATGCAGTAGATATTCAGGATGGAAATGGACAGTAAGTTTTAGTAAATTAATGATGTATCCCAAAAAGGCACATCCATTAACCGAATACCGTAGAGTGCACTCTTTTGGAGGGGGGGTGAGAAAGCAGGAGTTGATTGATACAGAAGCGCTCCCAAGCGGGAGGGTGCCCGAAACAGGGTTGCCCCCTCGAGTGCACTCCTGAACCTACTACCCCTGTCACCCAGGACGCCTCTGATGCTGTCTGTCCTCAACGGGCACACGGACTGTGTCTACTCACTGCTGAACAAGGGAGCGGATGTGGATGCCAAAGACAAGTGGGGAAGGACCGCCCTGCACAGAGGGGTGAGCAGGAGGACGCATGTCCCCCCAGCGGCTTTTATGGCCTTCCATGACCTGGGACCCAGCTGGGCTGTGTTTGTTTCTCTTCAGTAAATTTTTGATCAAACAGTCTATTTCTTTCAGTATCCTAGTTGTTAAATACTAATTTTGAACACTTGCAAAGTACAACTTAATCCAAAGAAGAATGAAGTTAGAAGAAAAATTTAAAACCCTAAAACATTGAGTAGAATTAATGTTAATATGATTTCTTTCATTGTCTCAGCTATTTTCGTATACAGTTTATCTTCACTTTTCTTTGAAATACCATTATTTACACAGAATTACAAGTTCCTCTTTTCCTGTTTGTCGTACTTTGTACAATTTGACAACGTTGTGCTTTAACTGAATTTTTAAGCCACTTCCAGCAAGAATGCAGAGTTGGCTGGGCGCAGGGGCTCAGCCTATCATCCTAGCACTCGGGGAGGCTGAGGTGAAGGGATGTTCTGAGCCCGTGGGTTCGGGAGAAACCTGGGCGAGTGGGCGACGCCCCGTCTCTGCAGCACTCCAAAGCCTCAGCCGGGCGTGGCAGCGCGCGCCTGTCGTTCCAGCTTCCTGGAAGGCCAAGGTGGAAGGATCGCCGGAGCCCAGCAGGTTGAGGCTGTGGTGGCCGGGAGCGGCCACTGCACTCCAGCCCGGGCGACGGAGTGAGACTCCGAGGAAAGGAAAGAGAGAAAGAATACAGAACTACTCAGAAAATGACCAATGACCTTAGTTGATGGGGAGAAGTAAAATGTTAAATTTTCAAATTAGCTGGAGTCAGCATTTAGTCTTTAGCATACTGTATTTGACTCCATGCACATTCTTTCTTTCAGGCAGTTACAGGCCATGAAGAATGTGTGGATGCATTACTTCAACACGGTGCTAAGTGCTTGCTTCGGGACAGCAGGGGCCGGACTCCTATACACTTGTCAGCTGCCTGTGGACACATTGGTGTTCTCGGAGCCCTTTTGCAGTCGGCAGCGTCTGTGGATGCAAACCCTGCCATGGTAGACAATCACGGATATACGGCACTTCACTGGGCTTGCTACAACGGTTAAGTATACAGATACAGGCTGGACTGTTGCATACTGGCAGAGAGTGCCCACTGTGTACATTCTGATGCTCGTGAGATGATGTGTCTACAAGGCAAGCATAAAGCTTAAAAGTAGCAGGAGGCTTAGGAGCTGTCTGCTGCATAGTTATGGCTCGATCCTTTCCTTTGTCCTGCTGAAGCTAAGACTAGTTGTCGAGGGGTTTTTAGATAAGTCACGGCATTTTTTTGAATTTTTTCTTAGTCCTTTTTCCCAACAATATTTAGCATTTTAGAGAAGTCTTTACCATATTTCCAATGCTTTCATATGGTATGCTTGTATTTTGGTTATGTTCTTTTACTTTTTAAATACACTTGTATTAGGAAAATATAACCAAGGCAAGAGAAACAGTGAAATGCATCCCGTTCTCAGCTACACTTGGAGTGTGTCTGCTGAGCACACTGCAGCACCATGACCTGACACCACCAGTAAAGTGTGCACTCCAGGCTTTCACAGAATAGAGCACCAGCAGGTCTTAGAAGGCTTCATGGGCTCACTTTCCAAATGGCTAGAATAGACTTGTTTTAGCGTCCTTCAGGCTTACAGTGCCAGTCATCTCCTTTGCAGGTAGACTCACAAAAAGTCCCTCGGGGAAGCAGAAAGCTATTTTTGAAGTGCAGATGTGAAAAATGGAGTTTGGCTTCTGTAATGTCGCTGACAAAGATAATTTACATAATTAAGCATGTTGAGATGCTAATTTTTTACTCGTGCGGGGCCATAGCTTTGATCATCTTAGTAAGCACTCAGGTACGTTACAAATGGTGCAGGCCACATCCTTGTCGAAGCTCAGGCTTCAGGCTTTGGCAGAGAGATGAGAAAGTTTTTTTAGATTTGCTTTGAATTTCAGTGTAGCTCTGAGATTAGTGTTAGTTATGACGGCATATCTACAGGTCGAATCGCTTTCCCGCAAAATGTAGAGAAGAGTTAAATTGCCTCTTTGTGTAAATATCCATGTGCTAAAATAAATACACGTGGTATCTGTCCTGTAGCCAGCCCACTGCCTGGCTAGAGAGTGGAGGCATGCCGTCCTTCTGTAATGTGCTGATTCGTGACTCTTTCACTGGGAGACATTCTGACAAGGAATGTTCCTGAGTTGTGGCAAAAGAGGAGAAAGCAGAATCTCGTAAAACTGTAATTCAGTTAAATGTTTTTCACCAGTATTTCTAAGGAATACTTACTATTCTGATGTTCATACTAAGGATTAATGTGCCAAAGTTGAGTGTTCCATTCTTTTGCCGTGAGAAAGTTTGGGCCTCTTCTTGAAGATTGCCCTGGGATTGCTGTTGGCCATCCTTTGGCTGAGGACTCATGGTACCATAGAAACTCGAATAGTCACAGCTGCTGCTCATTTAAAACACTTAGTCTGTTTCGTTCTTCTTTCCTCAGAGCCTTCACCAAAAAGTTTTGAAAACCATGGAACCTTTAGGGGTTTGACTTATTTTTTTCCCATTTTAACTCACTAAAGCTGATTTTTAATGCGTGTAGTGAAGTGGCCAAAGATTAGCACTACGTCAGAGAAGATACTGTGTTTTGCCACTGATAATTTGTTTTTATGATGTGACTTGACATTTCACAAGTATAGGAAAACCCAAAATATCTAATAGAGTGGGAGAATATCCACAAATGTTAACTTTGTTTATTTAAAAAGTCAGTGAGATAAAATTGTTTTGAAGCAAAGACTTATTGCTTGATTTTTTTAAATGTAAAAGTGAGAATTAACTGTTAAAAAAGCGCACAGTGAAGTATTTTTCCTCAAGTAGACCATTTAGTCATAAATATGCTGCAGTGACTCCTTTGGTAAGGCATTGGAAGGTGCTCCCTGTTACAACATTTCTTAACAGGACTATATATAGAATACTGTTTCCCTAAAGTGAGCTCCTGCTCTGTCACTGCTGAATTTAGAGTCTCTGAGCACATTTTGTATAAGAGAGAGATTTTGCACAACCTGCATGCCTGGTTGCTGTTTAAAGATCATAACAGATGTGTCTAATTTGCAGACTTGAGCAAAACTGTGGTGATTCCAAATTGAGTTGGAAGGAATTAAATGTGTGCTGGCTATGTGCAATAAGAGACTATACAGACAGTCTAAAATTAATACCATATATATAGCCAAAAGCCCCTTTTATAACTTGGTATTCTGAAAGCAAGCTGTGTTAAGATGGCTTTACTTTGACTAGTAATTATTGTACAGCTGGAAAGAAGACTGGAAGCACTCCGACAGAACAAAACAACCTTTCTCTCAAAATTAAAATGAAATGATGGCCACGTCTTAGGAAAAAACTGGCTCTGCATATAAAGTCCTCGATTTCAATGTACAGTCATTCCATCACAGAACTTAAGAATGCTTATCTAACTTGCTCTTTTAAAAAAGTATCAATTTTTATGAAGCTCTGAATATCCTCAGGATATTTAAAACGTCAAGAAGGGGACCAGTTTCATCATTCTGTCCTTCGTGAACTGTGATGCAGAGTGCTGTTGTAGGTGTTAACATAAATAGCTTCTTATGAAAAACAACTGTTTTCTCACACTTCGTTTAGTGAGAAGGGCGGCACACCTCTCTCCTGGATGGCTTAGGAGCGTAGTCAGGCTCTTGTGTATGAGTTTGCAGTCACATCTTTTCAGTGTCACCCTTGAGTTCCCAGGCCACACCTTAAGATTCTGCATGCCAGGAGACTGAGAAGCTCTTGAATGAATAATGGGTGGTTTTCTGTTGTTGTTTCTTAGTGTAGTGCATCAGCATTTGCGGAGATGGAGTTAAGGCAGAGTTTCTCAGCCTCAGCACTGTTGGCAGTTGAGCCAGGACCTTGTTTGTCCTGAGGGCTCTCTTGTGCTTTGCGGGCTGTCCAGCAGCACCGCTGCCTCTGCCCCTAGATGCCCAAGGACTTCCCCTCCTGCAATTGTGATGAACAAAGATGTCTGCAGACACCGTCACATACAGTATCTCCCGATGGGCAGGAATCCGTGTGACAACCACTGGATTATAGAAAGGAGCTGGCAAAAGATGGAACATAACTATAAGTTTCTAAAAAGCACTTTTTTTCCTACAATTATAGGATAAAGCTTAAGTTGAGCTATTGTTTGGGAATGTTCGAGTAATTAGAAAAGAAGACATTGGCCAGGCACAGTGGCCCACACCTGTAATCCCAGCAGGTGGGGAGGCTGAGGCAGGAGGATTGCATGAGCCAGGATTCCAAGACCAGTCTGGGCAACATAAGAAGAGCTCATCTTTACAAAAATATTAAAAAATTAGCTGAGCGTAGTGGCATGCATCAGTAATCCCAGCTACTTGGGAGGCTGAGACAGAAGGATCACCTGAGCCCAGGAGATCAGGGCTGCAGTGATCTATGGTTGTGCCACTGCACTCCAGCCTGGGCAACAGTGTGAGGCCACAGCTTAAAAAAAAAACAAAACTCTGGGCTTAGTGGCTCAGCCTGTAATCCCAGCACTTTGGGAGGCCGAGGCGAGTAGATTGCCTGAGACTGTGGGTTCGAGACCCACCATGGCAACTTGGCGAGACCTTGTCTCTACAATAAATCAAAAATTAGCCAGGCATAGTAGCACACACCTGAAGTTCCGACTACTTGGAAGGCTGAGGCAGAAAGATCACCAGAGCCCAGCAGGTCAAGGCTGCAGTGGTCGGGAGCGTGCCACTGCACTCCAGTCTGGGCAACAGAGTGAGACTCCAACTCAAAAAAAAAAAAAAGAAAAGAAAGAAAAAGAATAAATATAGCATCGATTTCTTTTTTTTTATTTTTTTAGATTAGAAAACATAAGTAAATGGGGGGGGATTCACCTCCCCCAAGGTAGGAGAGGGGGCCAAAGCCAGGAAACAAGGAAACAGCCATAGCTCAAAGAGCACATGGCTGACCAGACTCGATGGTTCAGTCTGTAATCCCAGCACTTTGGGAGGCCGAGGTGAGTGGATTGTCTGAGCCTGAGGGTTCGAGACCAGCCCAGGCAACTTGGCGAGACCTTGTCTCTACAGTAAATCAAAAATTAGCCAGGTGTGGTAGCACGCACCTGTAGTTCCGGCTACTTGGAAGGCTGAGATGGAAGGATGGTCGGAGCCCAGCAGGACTGCACTCCAGCTTGGGTGACAGAGTGAGACTCCCAACTCCAAAAAAAAAAAAAAGGGCCCATGGCCCCACCAGAGTCTAGTAAGGCAATGGCCTAGCATCACTTTCTTAGGCAAATAATAAGCTATGAAAATAAAGGGGCTAGCCGGGCTCGGTGGCTCAGCCTGTAATCCCGCGCTTTGGGAGGCTGAGGTGAGTGGACTGCCTGAGCCCACGGGTTCGAGACCCGCCTGGGCAAGCAAGACCTCCTCTCTAAAATTAGCCGGGCGTGGTAGCGTGCGCCTGTAGTTCCGGCTACTTGGAAGGCTGAGGCGGAAGGATTGCCGGAGCCCAGCAGGTCGAGGCTGCGGTGGCCGCTTTGTGGTGGCCGGGAGCGGCCACTGCACTCCAGTCTGGGCGACAGAGTGAGACTCCAACTCAAAAAAAAAAAAAAGAAAAGAAAGGGGCCATATAAGAATCTAACTTATTCCTAAGTCAGATCCCAAATGACTGATGGAAGAAACAATATTTTATTTGTAGCAGTTAGGGAATTTTTGTTAAGCTAAAATCTTGGCATTGAAAATTAGGTTCAGGAAATCTGAGGTATGAGTCTTTCCTGTTTCTGATGTTGCTGTGAGAACCTGTGAGCCTGATCTCTGTCAGGAGTTGGTACTGTCGGCCCTTGGTCTCCATGGATTCATCCAACTGTGGCTCAGAAGTAGAGTTAAGCCTCCGGTGGAGCATCTCCACTGAACACGCACAGACTTGTTTCCTCATAATCTTTTCCTGAACGACACAACTCTACATGTAGTGCTTGCTTGATATTACACACTATGAGTAACCTAGAGGTTCTTTAGATGATACAAGAAAATGTTATGTGCAAGCAAGCCATTTGTGCAAGAGACGTGAGCGTTCACGGAGAAGCCCTAGCCCCAATCCCCCACGTGTTCCACAGGAGGAATGCACACTTGCTTGTCCTTAGCACAACAACCAAAATACCTGTTAAAAAAAAGCACCAGGGCCAGGCGTGGTGGTTCATGCCTGTAATCCCAGCACTTTGGGAGGCCAAGGTGAGAGGATTGCCTGTGCCCAGGGGTTTGAGACCAGCCTGGGCAGCTTGGCGAGACGTCGTCTACAATAAATCAAAAAATTAACCAGGTGTGGTGGCACGTGCCTGTCGTTCCACCTACTTGGAAGACTGAGGCGGAAGGATCACCTGAGCCCAGCAGGTCGAGGCTGCAGTGGCCGTGAGCATGCCACAGCCCTCCAGTCCGCGCAACAGAGTGAGACTCCAACTCAAAAAAAAAAAAAAAGTACAGTTATCTCTTGTTCTCTGTGGGGAATTGGTTCCAAAACCCCCACCCCAGAGGATACCAAAATCCACAGAGGCTCAAATCCCTTATATACAGTCGTGGTATCTGCACAAACCTATGCACGACTTCCTGGATACTTATGCCTAGTATTAGCACAGTGTAGAAGTTATGTAAATAGTTATTAGTCTGCAAGGTTGAGAAATAATGACAAGGAAAAAGGTCTACGTGTTCAGTACCGATGCAGCAAACATCCATTTTTTCTATTTGTGTTTGAATCCGTGGATGCAGAGCCCACTGATCTTATCTGTCTCTGTGTGTGCAGTAGGACGTGCCTAGAAATTTTCTGGAACAATTAAGCGGGAACTGGGAGAAAGGATGGGACAGGGCTTGCACATTTTACCTTTAAGCACTTACGTGTATCTGTGATTTTGCCAGTATTTGGGATTTTAATATTTGGTTCTTTATACCTATTTAAGGTCACGAGACATGTGTAGAACTTCTTTTAGAACAGGAAGTTTTCCAGAAAACGGAAGGAAATGCTTTTAGTCCATTGCATTGTGCCGTGTAAGTAAAGCCAGAATGAATTCAGCTGGGTTTGAGTGTTCTAAGAAAGACACTATTGCTGTGAGAGTGATGATCACCTTGTTACCTTACACAGGATAAATGACAACGAAGGTGCTGCTGAGATGCTGATCGATACGCTGGGTGCCAGCATCGTGAACGCCACAGATTCAAAAGGAAGGTAGGGGATCAGCTGCAGAGGAAACAGTTTTAGGCCAGGCACAGTGGCTTATGCCTGTGACCCCAGCATTCTAGGAGTTCAGGGCAGGAGGATGGCTTGAAGCCAGGCGTTTAAGACCAGGCCCCATCGCTACCAAAGGATCAATAAACCAGGCATAGAGGTGTGTGCCTGTGGCCCCAGCTATGCGGGGGGATCACTTGAGCCCAGGTTGAGGCTGCAAAGAGTTATCATGCCACTGCACTCCAGCCTTGGCAACACAGCAAGACCCTGTCTCCAAGAAAAAGGGGGAAAAAACATCATTTTACTTTCAATAAGACAAAGTTTAACTACTAACCTAGTGTGCGAGAATTTACAGAAAACCCATTACTGAAATTGGGTTTTTATATCTACAAGTATAAATTGTTATAAAATCTTATTTTTGCGTTATAAAAGTCTGTTCTGTTAATTTGTGGGTTCTAGGCAGTCTTCCTCCTTTCAAAGCCATTTTCAACTGTCAGGATCTTCCCCCTTTTTTAAAGAAGTTAAGTTGGTTACCCAAAGATCATTGTGAACAAAGTTAACAGTCACTAAATAGGAGTGAAGGCCAGAGTGAGGCCCAGCAGCCGGCATCGGCGGCAGTATGCAGGTCGGGATTCGCCGCTTTCAAAACTTCCCTCGGTGATGGAATGTTGTTGTAGTGGTTTTTCGCTGATCTCTATTTTGTACTAGCGTTAGCCTATTTGTATTAGGGCGCTGCTTGTCTAGCGTAATGTGTCCACCTTTGAAAAGTGCTTGTCATAAACCAAGGAGTCGTTTCTCCAGAGTGTGTGCCACTCAGAGGTGGTCACGTATTTCTTGTTCTCCGCGTCACAGAGGTCCTCTCCATGCGGCTGCCTTTACGGACCATGTGGAGTGTTTGCAGCTGCTCCTCAGCCATAATGCCCAAGTCAACTCTGCAGATGCGTCGGGGAAGACACCTCTTATGATGGCTGCAGAGAATGGACAGACAAATACAGTTGGTAAAGAAGCTTCTTTAAAGCGTTAGGTCTTCAAAGCATGTATCTCTCTCGGGTGTGGCTTGGATCCCAGACCTTCTAACTTCCTCAGCACCCCTGAACTTTGAAGCCTTGACCTGCCTGTGGCCACATGTCACCTGGGGACAGTGTGTGGTTTGCCCTTACTGATGGGAGGGTCTGTCAAGGCAGCGTGCCTAGAGCTAGAGCACTGGCCCCAGAGCCGGGAGCCAGAGTGCCGTCCTGAGTCTTCCAGCTGTGTGACTTTGTTCGTCAGTGAGGACACGGCAGTGCCTACTTGGTAGGGCTGTTGTGAGGGTTAAGGAGGTCACTGTAAAGCCAGAGCACGGAAAACAGTGTTCGAAACTTAGTGAACACTCACAAAACCAGCGCTGATTGCCACTGTTAGTGTCTGCGACTTATAAGCAGTGTAACTGTTCTGCACCACTGTGTGACAGTGTAGTATGTATGTTATGTATTACAGTATTTCTCTTGCACTTAAGTTTTTGTGAGAGGGGTCTTTTTTGCTTTATATTTTCATTTCTCTACAGTGAGTTATTGGTAATCTAAGAAACAAGTTCATGCACATAAGAATTGATGCACTTTTTCCTCCCAGAGATGCTGGTCAGCAGTGCTAGTGCAGATCTGACTCTACAAGATAACAGTAAAAACACCGCCCTCCACTTGGCTTGCAGCAAGGTATGTGCACGTTTTAAGGGCATGTTTTCATTGTTAATAAATATTAGCTGCAGCATTAAAAGGTTTTTTAACTTCACTTAAGTGAACAGAAATCCTAACCAAACTGTAACGACCATTGGCAGCAGGTTTCTTGAATGAACATTTCAAGGCATCCTGGTGTCATAACGTCTCCCAGAAGCCAAATAAAGTTTCAGAACGCAAGCCTAAACACAATTACCATTTTTCTTTCATCTTAATTCTTGTCCCTTCTCCATGCACCCACTCCCAACCATGTTTGGACACATATTTTAAGGCATTAGCCAGGAAAACTTATGGAATACGTAAGGTGTTAGACATTTTGATTGGACTAGAGTTAAGGCTTGTTGGGTGTATACATTTAATGGTGCCCAAGTTTTTAAGAGTTATTTGCCATAATTTCAGGGTCATGAAACTAGTGCCTTGTTAATACTGGAAAAGATAACAGATAGAAACCTCATCAACGCAACCAACGCAGCCTTGCAAACGTGAGTACTTTCCGTGTCCAGTGTAAACTTTTGTGACCTCGAATTATAAAAATAATACCTGGGGTTTTTTTCCTTAAACATGTGACTGTTGGACTAGGTCTCAGTCATAGAAGCAGTTCCAAAGCAAAGAACCATTTTACAGCTGAAAAAACATTTCTGAAATCACAAATAAAAGACATGTGATTTTAGAAGCTTTTGAACTTTTTTCTTAATACATTTACCCATGTACCTTTTCACAATTTTTATTTACTCATTTTTTTCTGATTCTGCTTATTAGGGTACCATTTACCCACATAATTCTCTGAAGGAAAGTAATACTATTCTGTGTATTTTGTGGAAATCGACTATAACAATAGGTTACTTGACACTTGCAATAAATGGGGTAAGAAGCTCTGTATGTGTCTGTAAGCTTCCGGGGTTTCGGGAAGAATCAAGTTTTTCATGATGTGAGTAGCTGGCCTCCTGGCTGACCGACAGAGATCTGGGATCAGTGTCTCTCTCTGTCTTCTCCCTGTCCTCACTTGCTGTTCCACTCTGAGACGTGGTCAAGAGAAAACTCTTAGAAAATTGGTTCCCATTTGGGTCAGTCAGATCCCTTGAAGGTCCAAAAAGCAGTCCTGGGGCTTGTAAGCTGTTCTCAGAGCCTGTTAGCACCTGTGCTGCTGGAGTTAGTTTTTAATATGAGTTTGCCAACCCCCCTTTGTTTTTTTTGTGTTGGAGTCTCACTGTCACCCAGGCTGGAGGGCAGGGACACACTCACGACCACCGTAACCTCGACTTGCTGGACTTCAGCGACCCTTTTGCTTCAGCCTTCCAAGTAGCCGGAACTACAGGCGCGCACTACCACGCCCAGCTAACATTTTTGTTTTTTGTAGAGATGAGGTCTCACCAAGTCACCCAGGCTGGTCTTGAACCCGTGGGCTCAGGCAGTCCTCTAGCCTCGGCCTCCCAAAGTGCTGGGATTACAGGCATGAGGCACCAGACCCGGCAAATCTTTTTAAACACTGAGTCTTAGAAGGAAAGTAGCAACAAGGTCTGTCAGTAGGAACCTGCTGACAGGGCTGTGACTGAGCTCACGGCAGTGACGAGGCGGCGGTGCACAGCATGGGGCGCTGCTGTCCTGCCCGTCATTGCTGTCAGGACTGAGGGCCTCATGTCTGCACCTCTGGGTCCTCACAACTTGGCAGAGATGCCTCTGACACTTCACATGCACAGACGTGGACATGTGTGATTTCTTCCCCAGACCTCTGCATGTTGCTGCCCGAAATGGGCTGACGATGGTGGTTCAGGAACTCCTGGGGAAAGGGGCGAGCGTGCTCGCGGTGGACGAGAACGGTGAGTAGGCGCTGTGTCCTCCCCCCGCCCCCCCCACGGCCTTTGTCTTCCGATGGTCCCTGTTTGAAGTGAAATAAACTTGGCTGCTTTCTGTTGGTCCAAGAGGAGAGCCGAGTGGGACTTTGTGGTAAAGGGGTAAGAGCGGAAGAAGCAGGAACCGTCCATCTGACGGATGCCCTTGTGAGCTCCCACGCCATCTGCTAAGCCCCCGCCAGGGCCAGCCGCTTCTCCTCGCCACCTTTGGCCATCTTAGTAGCCAGAGATGTTGTTCTTTCGACAAATGTCTGTCAAGGCCCTGCCTAAGTGTGGTGTTATCTACCTCCCGTCCTTCTCCACATGCACTAGATCCTGTCCCCTCTTCCTCCTTGAGAATGTCCCTTTAACAGTTCTTCCCCTTTGTGCCCTGCAGTGGCTTTGTATTGTGCGCTTCCAAGAGTGCTCCCCTCAGCACATCGATGTGGGTTCTCTTCTCTGAAGTGCCCCTTGTTCGTCGTGCTGTTTCTGCCGGCGACTGCTGTGTCTCCCTACTCCCTTTTGCAGCAGGACTTCTCAAGCCTCTGCTCTTCTGCCTTCCCCGCTTCTCTCATTCTTTCCTTCTCTTAAATCCCCTGCAGTCGGGCCTCCCCACACTTCAGCACTGTCCTCGTCAGAGCCGCTGGTGGCCCCGCTGTGTGAACGTCCAGTTCCTTGTTCTCGTTTTACTTGGCAGATCAGCTTTTGGCACAGCTGACGACTTCTTTTCCTTCGGTCGACTCTCTTTACTTGGCTTTCAGGACCTCACGCTTCTTTCGCCCTCTTCTCCCGGCGTCCTGGTGTTGGAGGGCTCTCGGACTCCACCCTGGGTCTCCGCCTTCCTGTCTGTGTCGACTCCCTCAGTGGGTGCTCTTGTTCGGTTCCTTGGCTTTTAACACCACCTGTACGCTAGAATTTTCCAGTGTATCTCCAGTCCAGACCTCTTGCGGTCTCTGTTCTTACATACCCAGCTGCCTAACTGACAGTGCCACGTGGACATCGAGTGAGTGGCCAGAACGGGGCTGCTGATCCTTTCCTTTGGCTCGCCAGCTCTGTACTGCCCACAGCCGTCCCAGGCTCAGCTGAAGACAGTTCTCGCTCTTGGGCTGCCCTGGCAGAAGCCTGAGTGTCGCCCTTGATTTCCCGCTCACACCCAGTGGGCAGTCTGTCAGCGTGCGCCTCGGAAGTGGATCCAAGAGACTGCCCTTCAGCTGCCCCCATCCTGGCCAGGACCCTTTTGCAGGAGATGAGAACATGTTGGTTCCTTCATGGTTCTTGGCTCTGTTTGGCCTGCCCTCTACCCCCTCGTCTCTTGATCCTGCTTCCTCCTCTGCTTACTTCCCTCAGGCTTGCCGGTCCCTCCGTGGCTGGGCTGGACAAGTGCCAGGGTCTCTTCCTGGTCTGGCATTCTGGGACCCCATTCTTCGCCTGATGCAGATCTCAGCTCATATTCCGTCTTCTCCGTGAAGCCCACCTGACCATCTCTCTGTACAGCTTGCTGGGACCCTCCCCCCCAGCACAAGTGACAGTCCTTGTCAGTCTGCTCTGCTGGCCATCTTCCTCTGTCCACAGAGCTTCTAATGTCGTGTTTGTAACGTTCTGTTCTGTCATGTTGCTTGTGTGTCTTCCCTCGCTGAGATGAACATACACTCCACAAGAGCTCAAGGCCTCAGTCGGTGGCAACACTGATGCGTTCTAAGTGCCTGAAGTGCCGGGGTGCAGTGGAGCTTGGTGAACGTTGTTGTAGGGTGACTGTGCCAGGCACCGCGCGGAGTCCTGAGGCTGCACTGTGGAGTAAGACGGTCGCTTCCTTGAATGGAGGCGAGTATGCACAGGCTGCAGGATGCACACAGAGTCGTTTAATTGGAGCAAGCCTTGAGTGCTCTGAGAGGACACGAGGGTCTTCAGACCGCCATGCAGGGTCAGAGAAGGTGTCCTGAGCAAGTGACTTAGAAGCCGGAGTCCACAGGACATCGGAAGTGGGGAAGAGCTTTCCAAGCGGGGCATGGTACGAGTTAGAGCCCCGTGCAGAGGAGGGAAGCCCGTCGAGTCACAACCTGGCTGGAAAACTCTCCCGAGATGTGCTTCTTCTCTACCCACCTTCCCCAAGGCTGCTTGGCCTCTCTGACAGCAGCTGACCTCCCGAGGAGCCTGGGGGGTTGGGGGGCGGGAAGCACTGTCCTCTTCCTGTGAGCGATTTAGTTGAAAACAGGGGCGTCCTTCAGCCACTCCTGCCAGGCTTGCAGAGACATCAGTTGGTATTTCTCCTTTATCAAGGCTGCAGTGGCACAGATGAAGATCTGTAGGAGAACTAGCATGCCACACGCCCAGGGTGGAAACGTGTGACTGTCCAGGGCACAATCACAATGAAGTACCGAAGAGCAGCACAAGGAGCGCAGAGGTCACCAGTCTCGCACATAGACCGCTCCACAGAAGAAGTCAGACGTGAAGTAGTGCACGTGACATCGTTTCCGTTATGTTAGGCTCCCCCAGAAAGCAAAACCAAACAGCAGTGCTTGTGGTGACTGGTGGAAAGGGGAACAAGGACGGCGTTGCCTTGGGGCAGGGAGGAGGGGCGTCCTGGCTGGGGACAGCAGGGCTTCTGGTGTGCTGACGCAGACTCTGTTTTACCTGGTGGGGCTTACGCGAGTGTGTGTTTTGTGTAAAATCATCCAGCTACTTAAAAACGTGGCTTTTCGAATAAATATGTACGTGTGAGGGTGAGACTGGCTGAGTGTAGTCGTAGGGAAGCACTGTCTGGCCGGGCCGCAGCAAGTAAAGCTGTGGGCCAGGACTTTGTCGTGTGCTCCCAAACACCTGTGGTTGCTTTCATGAGGCCTAAAATAATGAGTCTGAGTGACTTTAGAGTTCCATGCAGTGTGATTGGGACACAGTGTCCCACTGGGTTCTCGCCATCTTCTGTCCCTCTCCACCCTCCAGCCAGGTCTGGCACCAACTGGGGGCCACGTGTCACCTGCTTGGTGTGCAGGTTGTGGGCTTTCTGCCTAAGGCCAGGCTGCTTCTGCTACAGAAAGGAGTATTCACAGAGGAAGTATTAGTCTTGGCATCATGGTCTTTAAAGTTCACCTCTTTCGTGTAGCTACTGTTTTTTCTCAATGGACTGTGAACCCAGGAGAAAAGTCTAGTTGACAGCCAGGTGTCGCTTGTTCTGCACATCTCTTGAGAGCGTCTGCTTGGTGCCTCCTTCTTGGACCTGTGCGCGTGTAGCCTTCTTGGCATGGAAGGGTGTGTTTACGTAGCTACCAACTAACAGTTAAGTCTCTGCTCGCCGTTCTGAAAGATTTCTCGATTGATGGGTTTGTTTTTTTAAAATTCTAGCTCAGTATCGTCATCATCACCTTTTTTATTTTTTTTTTGAGTTGGAGTCTCACTCTGTTGTCTAGGCTGGGGTGTAGTGGCATGCTCACCACCACCCCAGCGTCCACCGGCCGGGCTCCAGCAGTCCTTCTGCCTCAGCCTTCCAAGCAGCTGGAACTACAGGCATGTGCAACCACGCCTGGCTAATTTTTTTTTTTTTTGTAGAGTCGAGGTCTCGGCGAGTCGCCTGGGCTGGCCTCCCAAGGTTGCTGGCATTACAGGCTGAGCCACCGAGCCCAACCTAGCCCAGCATCTTCTATGAATTCAGATAATATGAATAAGTTGTGAGATCGTGGGGCAAGTGTTCTTCTCTGGGCCTCAGTTTCCTCTTTTGTTATCCATTCTGTAAGGTCTCCTTCCACCCTGGACTTCGACGGCTATTTTTCTCCTTATTAAAAACCTGTGAACCATTCTGATTAAAACGATGTGTTATAAACCAAGTAATTGACGCTGTGCCTGAAGTTGAAGTCCTTTAGGCTTATTTTCTCACCAGGAGTAGAATCAGCCTCCAGTGTTTAATTTTCCCATCTCACCTTTAATTCCAGGCTACACCCCAGCTTTGGCCTGTGCTCCCAACAAGGACGTGGCCGACTGCCTGGCCCTCATCCTGGCCACCATGATGCCTGTCTCCTCAAGCAGCCCTTTGTCCTCCCTGACATTCAGTGCCATCAGCCGTTACACCAACACCTCGAAAACAGTCAGCTTCGAGGCGCTGCCCATCATGCGCCACGAGCCCAGCACCTACTGCAGCTTCAACAATCTCAGCGGGGAGCCAGAGTGCCTGTACACGGACGTGGACGAGCTCAACGACTCCGACTCCGAGACCTACTGAGCACGGGCAGGGCCTGCGGGGGAGGGCTCTCCACTGGCGCTTCCGGCTGTGCTTTCCTGAAAAGGAAAAGACCCTTTCATACTCACGCCCAAGTCCAGCCCACGAGGACAGGTCCGCAGGGAGCCCACGCGAGAGACGTGCTGCTGTCAGGAAGAAGAGCTCAAAGGCAAGCCTTACAAAAGGAACTTCCAGAATCTTGAAGTAGACTTGACCGGAGGAAAACAGTGATGTCAGATGCTTTGTGGGATCGCTTCGTTTGGTTTTGCGGTGGCAGGAATAAATGGGGACACTGTGCACCCAGCCTGTTTACACAAGCCACACTTGCAGAGGAGGAAATAAGGACACCGGGGTTCATCTCATCAGTAAGATTGCGGCTAAGTTCAAGGCAATGAAAGTGTGGTGCAGTAGGCAGTACGTGCACAACAAATTGCCAAAGGACCAAATAACTTACAGGCTTTTAATGGAATGCCGTTTCGCGGAAGCACTTGCGATACAGACGTCAAAGTGGATTGGGGTCGGGTCGTTGCCCTGTCTTAAACAGTTTGGGTTTAAAATTAAACATTTTTGTTCAAAAATGTCAGGAGTGTCCTAGAAAAAAATCATGAAATCAAAACGTAAACCATTTCACCCTCTTGCAGCTACGTGGTCCTGGGGCATGGAGTCTTCAACTTCCCTGCACTGGGTGGCACACCTTGGTCGCCTGTGTGACCTTGTACCCCCCACTGCGGGTTGGGGATTTTAGTGTTGCTTATGTCGACCTTTGAGTTTTGAAAAGGGATGAATCAATTCACAAGTTAAGCATCATTAGGTCTCCTGGAAGACATTTCTGTCTCGGGCAAGACCTAAAATATGGATCTCATTCGGATTTGAAGTAGCACGTTTGTAACCTATCACTATTGGAAAGAACCGGTTGCCTGCCACATCGACGACTACCTTTCACATATCAAAAAGAAAGGCAAAAGGTGGCATTTCGGCTTTTAAATAATGCTTTGCAAGGTTCTACTTTTACTGTAACGGTCATTCTCCCAGGGAAACCGATTTCATGTGCATCGAGGGTTGTGTAGGTCTGAGTGAAGTTCCATAAATGGCAACACAACGACCCCAGTTTCATTTAATCCTGTTTGTATTATGAAACTGGAACTTTATGACACTGTAAATTATCAGCTGGCTTTTCTGAATATAGAGTGTGAAAACACAGAACAGTATTTTGATCTATTTGATAATTTTGTGGGTTTTTGAAGAATTAACGAGCATGTACATAGAAATAGTGACTGCTTGAATACTGTATCTACTTGCACTCTTTCAGTACACCCAGATTCCTGTATATTTTAGAGTATAATAAACACAGATGTGAGTTGTATTTAATGAATAATGTATTTGTATCTGTGCATATTACCTAAAAATCTATAAAGTTTCTAGGGCATTGACTACTAGATTTTAAGCATTTTTTCTAAAATATTTACAAAAAATGATAAATCTAATCCCCCATCTTTCTTTATACTGTAAAGAAGTCACAAAGAACCCTTCCTGATTATTAAGTGCCAGGAAGGCAAATATGCATTTTGAAGACAGTGGACTACTTTTTCTATTGTACCTTTTGAAAAGAAGAAAATTCAAGTGGATTCTAAACGTATACACGTGTGCTTTCCCTTTCCTTTTAAGAATTCTCTTCTGAATTCTCTGAGGGAATTTTCTAGAATCTCAGCATTGAAAGAGACCTGAGGTTCATCCACTCTAGCCTCTTATCAGACGCAGGAGTCCCTTCCGCAAGGGCAGTCTTTCCACCTGAACACTTGCCGTGACTCTACCTCACCACGCAGTCCGTCAGTTGAGCCGCTCTAGCGGTTAGCAAGGTCTTCCTTGGATGAGATGAGCCGGAGCTCCCCACTGGGACCCTGTCCTGGCCCGGGGACATCCTCTGAGGGCACCCGAGGACGTCACAAAGCTGCGTCTCGCGTGCTCTGCCGTGTCTTCTCTCTCTCAGGCTGTGTGACACCCCTGCTGAAGTGGCTTCTGGAAGGACTCGTTGGACACACTGTAGATGGCCCACATTTGATGAAGGCCAAGGTATAGCTATAAAGTAACATGCGGTGTTCCATGTATCCTCATACACAGTCAGAGCTTTGTCCTGTGTCGCTTACGCGTAAATGATGCTGTTACCCAAACATTTGAAGGCGGTTCTTGAGATTGCCAGCCCACTGCAGAAGTGATGCTCTGGCTTTGTAATCACGCTGGTAATGGCCTGTCCCCCAGCTTGATCAGCCACTTCTTCGGTCCGCAGTCAGTGAGGGGAAATCCCAAAGTACTGTCCTGAATGGTGTTTGAACAGCACCAGTGTCCTTGGAGTTTGTGCGTGGCCTCCTTGACTGGACGCATCCGGCAGAGTGTGTTCCTTTATGGCTACACCTTGTGCGTCAGAAGCACCCGGGCCATGTTCTGTGGTGTGTGCATCCTCACGCACAGCCGAAAGCCTGTCGGCTTCCCTTGCCTTCAGGTGACATCCGAGCTGACGTGTGTGTAAAGAGTAACTTTGGGGAAATGGTGTTCGCAAATGGGCCCCTCTAACCAGACACTCAGTCCAAGCAGTGCCATTTAGTTCAGGAGATCTCTACGTGTAGCTGTAAATTTGGGGTTTAATTTGGCTTATCTTGGACCTTTTAAAAGAAATAAAGTTTTTTAATGCAGTAAATCAAGTGTCTTGTCTCTTTGATGACATGCTAACTCCTTCCCCTTAAACTGTCTAACAGTGTTTACCTTTCTTTTAAAAACATAAGACTTTTCAGTAAGCTGTTTTAGACTTGAAATGAGCCTGTCTTTCTGGGCTTTTCAGATATATGCATTCAAATAGTTATTGCTTGCCTGCTGTATGCCTGGCGGTGGGAATGGGCAGAAAGCCTGGGGATGGTGGTCTTGTCCTCTGGGCTTACAGTTTCATCATGGGAAGGTGTGAGTAGAACACCATAGAAGTGCAACTGAGGCAAAGTTGGATTGCTGGGAAGGTCAGGAACAAGATCATGCTGGGAGGGAAGATCAGACAGGCTTCGTGGAGGAGGTGGCACTAGGTCTGGACGCTGAGGATCAAATACGGCTTGACAGGTGGAGAAGGGGCAGATGATATATTCGCATGAAAGCAAAACCAGCAGTTCGCAGAAACGGTGGGTGAAGGGGAGATTTGGGGTGTGTGGACGCTGGCACTCAGCAGTCTTGGACATGGGAAGATTGTGAAAACACTCGGGATAAATGTGTGCAGAGACAGTAGAAGTGAGAGCAGAGATAGGTGATGGAGGAGCGGGTGAACTATGGCTTGAGTAACCTTTTCAAACCCACTTTTATGCAGGTGACAATGACAGAAAATGCTGGTGCAGCGTCTTCGGCGTCCAGGGGGTGGGGGCTTGAGACAGCCCACATTCTGTCCCGTGTGGTAGGTACTGCTGACAGGGCCATTGAGCAGAGGAGGAGGAAACGGAGACAGAGACACATGTGCCCACGCTCACCTGGTGATTTGGGAAGCCCAAATCCAGACCCAGGCAGTCCTGGCCGTTGTCCACGCTCTGAGCCCGGATGACCATGGAATGTGCTTCCAGGTCTTTCTTGCAATAGGCAATGTGGAGTGGGACACACTCTGACCACTGGATTATGAGTGCGCCCTTCCGTTTTCTTCTCCTAGGCCACTGCTTTATAGAACAAGCACGCAGCGCTGACGGCAGCCGGTGTTTGCTGAGCACCTGCTGTGTGCCTGGAGCCCACAGCCACCGAGGAGCAGCGTCACTTGCCCTCAGGCTGGTCCTGGGAGCGCCTCACTGTGAGCTGCTGTGGCTGCAAGGCACCCATCTCGGCCGTCGAACATGCTCGTTCCACCCATGCCCCTGCAGGCGGTCTGTAGCTTGCATGGGTGGCTCTGCCTCGGGCCTCTCCCTCTGTGTCCATTCTTGGTCTGGCTGAAAATTTCTCGGGGTGGGGGAAGCGTCAGGAGGCACGCCTGGCCACACTGCACCAGCCATAGCAGGCCCGTGGCCATGCCCTGCCTCGAGCCACACCCTGCCTGCTGGGTTGACCGCTGGGCTTCGGCTCACCCGTCACGTAGCCCCAACGTGACGAGCCAGCCAGCTGGCTGCGGTTTTCCACGCTCCTTGGCTGGACTTCCTTCATGGCTGCCTTCCCTCTGTGGCCCCTTCCAGCGTGGGCGGTCCAGGTGAGAAACGGAGCAGCAGAATGTATCTCAAGCTGCAGAGTTCTCGGCAGCACGGGCCTGACTGGTGGGTTGTTGGACTGCTCTTCACGGGTAGAGAGCCAGCCTCCCGCCTGCCTCAGTCTCCAGAAGGCAAGAGCACCAGCTCCCTGTGGTGTCCTGTGCCCATCCCTCCCAGGGCACGTCCCAACTAAAAGAAGATGGAGAGAAAGTGACTGCTGTAGGACAAAGAGGAGGTGCTGGCATGGAGAGCACCACACCCGCCTCTCCAGCACCCGAGGGAGCCTGCAGCCTGCCCTTTTCTGTGCTGGTCCCGTTTCCTGTGGCAGCCTCGCTCCTCATGTCCTGGTGATCCCAGCCTGTCTACTCTCCGTTAGAAGTGAAGCCCAGGCTGAAGTCGTCATTATTTCCTTAATTGGAAAACAACAGCAATTGACTCCTCTCTTCGCTCATCTTTAAACTTGAAGAAAAAGTAAAGTTTTCACCTTTCAAGCTTGTGCAGCCATCTGGCAAACACTGCTTGAGTCTGTCTGCAGCAGGCTCTGTCAGATGCTGGAGGTACACGGGACACACGGCGGACCGGAAACGGCCCTGGCTAGCAGGTGTGTGTTCATCGGGAACAGACAAGCAACATCAGCCGGCTCCTCTGCAGAGGAAGGCGTGTGCGTCCCTGGGCGGCTGGCTGAGTTTGGAACTGGGATCGTCCTGGAGGATGAAAAGGGCCCTTGCCTGTTCGTGTGCTGAGGTCACACAGTTTCTGTGTGAGGGCCGGGAGACTTCACTGAGAAAACAGAAGGGTGTTGGAGTCACAAACTAACAAGGGTGGCACCGCGCTGGCAGACCATCCACGAGAGCAGGTCTGAGGCCTCTCTGAATGATGGGGTAGGGCTGGGCACGGAGGGGAGCCCTCACAGCCCGCCAGCCCCACGGGGTCAGTCTCTCCCCTCCCTCTGGCAATGGAGATGGCACAACAGAGTGGACAGGGCAGTGCTAAGCCCTAGGACATGGATTTTGCTCATGACATGGCCAGAACAAAACAGGGCCAGTCGGGTACTCTGGTGCTCCAAGGACCAGCAGGGAACAGGAGTGATGCTGGCTCAGACCACGGAGTCACCCCGAGTGCGTGCTGTATGCTGATGCATCTGCTGCGTCACTCCTGCTGCTGGGCGACCTTGTTTGCGCCCTCAGGAGCGGCCACCCTGTGTCAGCCTGCACGAGTGCCGTACTCCAACCGCTGCCTGGAAAGCTGATGACCCAAGCTCCCAGCCAGCCAGCAGCCTCTAGAGGAACCACAAGCGCTCTTCCATATGCTCTCAGAATCCCAAGAGCAGTGCTCCTGACAACACATTAGTAGGCAGGGTGGCGGCCAATAGAACTGCAAGGAGAGAACCCTGCTGTCAGAGCAGGAGACTGCGCCTGTCACTTGAGGATACAACCAGCAAACAATTGGAAAGGCATGGCTGACCTGTGTCTGTCAGCCAGCTGGGTCTAAGGACACCCATAAGCCACTTCAACAACAGAAGAATACTGGGAACGTGCGCCAAGACAGACCACACTCAGGGCCATACAACATACCTTCATGCATGTTAAAAGTAGAAACCAATGTTTTCTCTGGACCATGATGGAATCAGATTAGAAACGAACAACAGAAAGATAGCTGGACATGTCCAAAGCACTCGAGACAAAACAAAGCATGAGTCAAGAAATTTGAAGAGAAATCTTAAAAGTACTTCGAACGAAATGAAAATGAAAAGCAACTTCTCAAAATGTGCAGGATGCAGCAAAAGCAGTGCAAAGAGGGAAATTCATAGCACTGAATGCTTGTATTGGAAAATACAAAGTCAGCCACCTGAGCATGCACCTTAGGGGACCAGAGAAAGAAAAGCAGGTGAAATCCCAGGGAGGCAGAAGACAAGAAAGAATAAAAATTAGAACAGATATCAGTGAAACCGAAAAAGAACTTTGGCAGAGAAAACCAAACCAAAAGCTGGCTATTAGAAAAGACTAATAAAGTCAGCAAAGCTCTAGCCAGGCTAAGAAAGAAAAAAGGTACAGTATCAGAAGTGAACCAGGTGCAGTGGTGTAATCCCAGTGCTATAATACCAGCACTTTGGGAGACTGACAGAAAGATTGCTTGAGCCCAGGAATTTGAGACCAGCCTGAGCAACAATATAGCAAGACTCTGTCCTACAAAAAAAACAAAAGAGAGAGGAGGCCTCGATATAGAGCCCATGAACATTAAAGAGATAATAAAGTTATGTTACGAAGTTTCACGCCCACAAACTTGATAACCTAGATGAGATGACCTTGAAAGACAATTTGCCAAAACTCAAGAAGAAACAAGACAGCCTGAATAGAACTGTATCTATTAGAGAAACTGAATCAATAATAACTTTAAAAAATAGAAAGCACCAGGCCCAAAGTGTGAATTCTGCCTAACACTTAAGGAAGAAATTATACCAATTATCTACACACTTTTCCAGAGACAGAAGCAGAATGAATGCACCCGAACTCAATTGACGGCAGCCAGCACTACCCTAACATCAAAAGCAGACAGACTATGGACCAGCATCATCAAGGAACACAGATGTGGTCTTTCTCAGCAAATCTCAATGCTAGCAAATGGAACCCAGCAACGTTAAAAAAAGAATAGTGTGCCATGACCATGTGGGCTTTACCTCAGGCATGCAAGGCTGGTTCAACATTTGAAAATCTGTTTATCACATCAACAGGCTAACAAAGAAAAACCAAATAATCTCCTCAGCAGGTGCAGAAAAAGCATCCGACAAAACACAACACCAACTCGTGATACAGACTCTCGGCAAACTAGGAATACAGGGAAGTTCCTCAACTTGAGAAAGAACATCTGTTTTTCCTCCTTAAAATAAAAAGCCTACAGCTAACACCATACTTAATGGTGAGGAACTAGATCAGGGACAAGGAT